>VXBT01005599.1:25649-60654 GCA_013400235.1 Oriolus oriolus | reverse complement strand
GTCCTCCCGAGGGGGCGGCGGGGAGAGGATGGGGCTGGTGACCTTCGCAGCGGCTGGGGCTGCGGCGTGTTTTGTGGGTGTGTTTTCTTCTCACACCTTGCTGTCCTCTAGTTATTGCTGAATAACCCTCTGCTTTACGAACCCACCAGCCCGTATCTGACAGGCATTGTGGGGGGCGTCAGCATGCCGTTTTGGGATTATTTGCACATTTCTTGAGACTTTAAGATGCATCAAGTTGCATAGTTGAAGGAGGGGGGAGGGGAGTGATATGTGAAGTCGCTGAAGAAATATTACTTCTGTGGTCTAAACGACACTAGCAGTAGGGGATAAGTTCGGCTAAGCAGGACATTAAATAACTGGGCAATATGCAAAGATTATCAAGGTTCAGTATCACAATTGTGTCTCAGTGGTTATAGGTAATTAATAGTGTCTTGGGATCTCAGAGGTATATAGATCCTGTTCTCAAAGGACTTGTTGGTAGGGCAATGCTGAAACTGCAGTGTATTTATTTTGTTTATAGTGACTGTTAGTCTACCCCAGACAGTGTGTACTGTTTTCCCCCTTATGTGCACTGCAAAAATTGGAAGTTTTTAAGACTGGAATGGTCTTGGGCGAACTAGTTTTCCATTTTGATTTTCTCTGCAAAACTCGGATTTGCTGACTTCTTACCTTTCATGTGTAGCCTGCATGCCCACTAGCTATCCCAGCTCTAAGAAATGCATTCAGTTATAGGAGTAGTACTGGGTTTATCCCACGGTTGCTTGTTTTATTCTATGTTTTTTGGTACTTGGTACTTGTAGGGCCTTCCCAGTTTCATAGACCTGTCAAGACTCTCTGGAGAGGGAGCAGTCATAAACCCAAGATGCCCTTTCTCTGACAGACATGGTTCTGTAACTAAAATGATTTGTAAAAGATGATTTATTATACCATCCCTTCTTGTCATGTGTTGTGGGAAATCAGAGAATTAAGTAATGTTTTAGAAGACTGGAGAAAGAGATGAGAGAACGAATTCCTTGGTGGCTTCCTTAATATTTAACTGTGTTGGCAGATACTACGAGTAAATAAACATGAAGCGTGTCATTCTCGCCACATGCCAGCTAAGTTGTTCCACAATGTATTGTTAGGAGATTTTAAAGTATTTCCCTTATGTTTTCATATAAGCAGTCTGGTAGCCCTCGTAAAAGATACTGCACTGTGCAGTTACAAATCCTTCATACATTTTTCACATTAGCATTTCATGTATTGCAAAATTTGAGATGGAGATGGTGGTGGTTTTGACAAACTTTCTGCTCAAGTGTATCGTAGGTAGTCTTACTTAATAGACATTAATTTTGCAATGATAGCGCTTCCCATTAGTAAATGGCAAGCAGTAAAAACAATTTGTTTATTTGTAAAAGGAAATATTGCACTAATCTTTCTGAATAGCTGTTGATGATCAGAAAGGAGTTGTCTAGAAAACCAGAATCTGAAGAGGCCCATGAAAAATGGAGAACAGATAATATTATTTGTTTCAATTAGATGAAGTGGGGAGCACAGCATCTGAACACACTGCAAGACCACAGCCCTTTATATTCCTATAATGTGGGTTTTCAAAAGAAATGCAGAATTCTCTTTGTACCATCTGAATCATGGGAGGAAAGGACATGTTTTGGAGGAGGCCTCCTCTCCAGGAGTGGTGTTGTGGAGGCAGAGTGTCTTTCAGGCTGATGTGTCCTTGTATGGGCACGTCAGCTGAGCATGGCTGGCGAAGAAGCATCTGAGCACTGGCGTGTTCAGGTCGGAACAGATCTATAAATCTTACAGGCTGACTTCAGTTTGCCACTTTACTTTGTGCTGCAGCGGCCTGAAAAGGGTAACTCAGAGAAATTCAAGATTTGCATTCTGCAGCGTGAAAGGCTGATAACATGTTTTCCTTTCAGCCTGGTCAGGCCTTTTGTGGGAAATCTTTCTCAGCTGGTAGCCATAGGCTGAGTTGAGGCCAAACAGTGAGCAGTCTTTGTTTTGACACTGATGTAAGGTAAAGCCGTGCAGGGAACTGGGTGAATGACTAAGGATGAAGGAGCTCCTGTGTGTTGTGCTACTGCAGCCACATCTGTGGAAGATGCTAAGAGGCCTGCAGTTGTATCTGAGAGGCCTAGTGATGCCAGTCTCATCTGAGTGCTGGTATTTCACACCACAGGTATTCTTGTTAGGTTAAACAGATTACAGTGCACTGACTGCACAATTGCTACTCAGCATGAATAAAGGAAAATTTTCTTCAGAAGAACAATTGCTCCAGACTGTGCAGGGGAACCTATTACTGGAAGTGCTTCGTCATTCATTTGGGTCTGGATCCAGCCACAACATTAATCAAGGCTGTTTATCCGCACGGAGCAAATTATAGCCTCGGAGTATGCTGCACAAAGGACATGCCTGTTTTTTGTTTTCTAAGGCTTTGTATTGTGTACCTTCATTGGTTGTTAGAGAAGAAAATTCTCTGTGTATTGTCTATTAATACTAAGGTCTGAACTAGACTATTCTTTCTTAAAGAATAATGAATTTTGCTTTTGTAGCTTTTCAACTGTAAAACACCCTCAATAATTTTCAGAACCAATCTTTAAAGTTATGTATAATCTGTGCAAAACCAAGGAGGCAAATACATCACAGTATATAAGAAATCTCTTGTACGCACATTTTTTCACATTTATGGTTCAGGTCTGCAGGTTTTTCTCCATTTTTTGTAAGTCTAGTGAGAATAGGTGAGACTATGGGCTCAATAGATGAGCCCAAAGGTCCTTCTAAACCATTCTGTCTTGTCTAGTGGGGGATTATAAACAGTAGAATACACAGGCTGATCAGGTGCTCAAAGCTTAGATCAAAATGTATAGCTGAACTAACATGTTAGCCGCAGCTAGAACCATCTTCCATGCATTTGGCTACGTCATGTGCTTGGTTTTTTTATACTTTGGCTTCAACAAAATCCCTGAGACAGTGGGTTTTACAGTTTTATCATGTGCTTTGCGTGAAGGGGACAGTATCCCTCTTTGTTTGCTTTAAATTGCCTGAAAATTTTAATGTGTGTTCTGTGATTCTTCTACATGAGTAAATATTTTTATTTCACTTTCTCTCTGGTCTTTAGTTAAGTATTACCATATCCTCCTTGTCTTCTTTCAGACATTTCCAAGCTAAGGTTTTCTATCACCCCTTCATATATGAGCATTATTCTATCACTCTGCTTATCCATGTGCCCTTACTCTGAAGATTTTGTTTAACCATTTGAAAGCTGTGGAGCCCAGAACCACCTGTCAGGTTTAAGTCATAACAGTGTAAAAGACTGACAGTAGTATAATGGCTTCTCTTTTTTTTCCCATTTTCTTAAGAGTTCTTGCTATCCTGCTTACTCTGTTTTACTGTCAGAAGGCATTTTTCTGATGCTTTCAGAGTATCATGTAAAATGCATGCATGATGTTTTTGCTGCTTAGTAATACCTATTTTAAAGTTCATCTGACAGTGTACAGCACCTCAATACAGTTAAAAATGAAGATGGGTTGTTTTCTCACATTTTCCCTAGCCTGCACTTCTTGGCCCTCATTTCCAGTTACTGTTTTATTCCCTAGTCCCTCAGTGTCATGAGTCCGTTCTGCATTTCCTGTAGCCAGTTAAAGATTTGACCCTCCTCAATAATCTGGTACTGTCAGCACCTTTTTCCACCTCATTATTTGCCTGCCTGTCCTACTGGAAGTAATATTATTTATTATTTATGGATATGAGAAACAGCAGGTATCCTAGCACATATCCTTGTGGAGAATCCTTTATGGTTATTTTTTCTTCATTGGAAAGCTGACCATTTGTTCCTGTCATTTTTTCCTTAACTTTTAATTCTGTAGTATGTCATGAAGGGATGACACCCCTTTTTTCTTTGGTGATTTTGTTTCTTTATTGGCCTCTAGGAAACTTTTCAGTAGTATTTTGGAAGATCCAAATACACTGCATTTACTTGCTTGTCCTTCTCTGCATGCTTATTGAGTTATTCAAGAACTTTAATGAATTTTAAACGATTTTGTACTAAAATGTCATACTTCACAAACGCTGTCTTTTCCCCAGTATATTATGTTACTAATCTCTCTGGATTAGACTCTTTCAGGTACAGGCAAGCCATCCAATTGGAGAAGAGTGACTGATCAGTCAGTACATAATTTTGTATAATTTATTCAGGAAAATAAATCAAAAGTTTAAGGTTTCAGTAGTGTAACTTCAAAATTATTATCAGAGTGATTATCAAGAAGTTAAAGTCAATTAAATAGAGAACTAAACATTCAGAACTATTTCTTCAGCAATTCTGTGATGTGGAATACTGGGTACTGAAGAAGGTACTTAGGTATTTTTCAAGTAATCTTACGTGCTTCAGACTGTAACAGTGATGTGGAATGACTGTGAGAAGTTAAGGGAATCTGACAAGAAAGAAGCTGTAAGAATTTTTTTAAAAAAATTACAGAATTGCCTCTGAGAGATGCTGAGACAAGGACTGCCAGAGAATGCTTTTCCCCTGGCTGTAAGTCTGTGCCTAATGGAGTACCTAATGCTTTGTGTGCTGGCTTCAGGGAAGTCAGAGAACAAAATGAGCCCCAGAAAGGCTTAATGTGCTGATGGTACTGAGATAACCACATACTGCAGCAAACTGCTTCAGACTAGTAATTGAAAGATGGTCCTCCTCCTGCAAAGATTAGCAGATTAGCTGGGGAAATGATCATTCTAAATGCTATGTCATCTTCAGCAGTTAACAGTATTTGGGAAGAAAACACCAAACCCTCTAAAAATTGGAGTTCTTTTAATCCCTTGCTGATAGAAGAAAAGAGACAATAATGCTATACCAATGTTACACCTGTCAGGGTAGCACACTGGACAAATGGGGAATTGTGACCCCAGACAGGTGTGCCCAAAGAAATACGGACTGTGTGACTGGACATTTTCCAAATTGAGGGCCAGACCCTTGACCAGGGAGATGCCCTTGAGAATACTAAAAAAGGCTTTTAAGGCACTGCTTTGATAGATATGAAAAATGAATGTTGTGCTTGTTTCTGAGGCAAAGAAGTTCAAGGAACAGTTAGTGATGATGGCATGATTTCAGTAGATTTAAAAACAAGCAGTTTAAAAACAAGCTGAGTCACTTACATGTTTATTCATATTGCCTCTTATTTTCCTGTCTGGAGTTTTCTTATCAGTGATAGGCAGTGGTTACTTTGAAAGTATTTGATTTAGGTGGAATAAAGTTTTGGCTTTACGGGAAGTGAGAGACATTATAGCAGTGAAGCAGAAGTTATTTTCCCAGAAACTGAACTTCTCCAAGCTGAAGAGAAAAAAGCTTTCAAGCATTAAGACAAGGAATCAAGTCTCACCCTATCATGTATCTTCTTTGCATTCACCCAGCAGCACACGAGGGACTTGGCTCCACTTAGCAAGGCACTTACACTGTGTAAGAATTAAAGAGTATGAGTAATAATATTGACTCCAGTTGGAAAACTCAGATGTAGAAGTTGTATATGCACCTAAAAAGGTTGCAGAATCGGAGTATTACAGCTGATTAACCTTTTATTACTTAAATCTGTCACAAGAAGCGTGACCAGAGTCAGTGTTTATTAGTAATAAGGAAAAAAAGTGTAAACATTGCACCAACATAATTCTGAGATAAATTTTTAAACAAAGCATAGTTATGAGCAGTTACGATAATATCACAGGGCTGTTTTTTGTCATCATGGTATAGTTTCAAGTGGAATACTTCCTTCTCTTACGGGTATCATATCACCAAAAATATTTCTTAACTGGGAAAAGAACTCAGATAACCATAAGAAAATTATTTAAAGATTTGACTTCCAAGGAAAAAAAAATTAACGTCAAACTTGATTAAATTACTGTTGCACTGAGACATGAGAGCAGTCTGCATCTATGAGATTGCTAGAAGCAATGCAAAGAAAGCATAGAATGATGTACATAGGTGTAAGTATGTAATTGCAAAACAGTCAGCAGAGGCTTAATAAAGAGAATATTTCCAGAAACTGAGGTCTCTTAGCAAGGAAAACAGTTTCCCAGAGGAAGGAGATAAAGCCTCTGCATCTAAGCAAACCAAAATAAAACCTGAATTCGATGAAGATACATAAAACTACTTTAAAAAGCAACCTGTAGTTGTAAGGAAAATAATAGAGGGTAATTTAATAGCCTTTTATAGTTCCACTAAAAGTCTGACAGACTGCAAACATGTGGCAGGAAAATGAGAATTAAAAATGCTTTTCCCCCATGGATTTTCATTGTTTGGGATGATAGAAATAGCATTTTTAAACAATAATCTATGTACCTTGCTTTTCATCAGTCTCTGGTGCAGTGATACGTGAAGCCCATCATGCATGACTTGACCAAATTCTATCCTGGTTAACTTGTGGGGTGTTGAATCATTGCGTTTGTAGCTGACGTACTTTGTTCTACACAGATACAAATTCTGAAGGAATTCAGTGCAATGCAGTAGGGTATTTCCTAGGGTATCACAAAATAAAGCGTGGCCATGGTTCTGTTGTGCTAGATTATATGTAAATACTCAAATAAAAAGTCAGTTCAGTTCCTATCCTAAGAGTCTGTTGGACATACTGGAGGAAGCAGATAAATCCGAAGAAGTAGTATGGTGGTTATGTTCCCTAACCTATTGATTAACATTTTAGCAAAGGGCAGTTTTGAGTAGGAGTTAGAAAAACCCAGAGAGTTGATGAGGTTTGGAAACGTGTCTTTAAGCACAGGGACAACATCAGAGAAAATGAAACGATCTGACTACTCTTTCCACTCCTCTGCTGTAGACTGTCTGAAGATAAAACTTAATGTTTCATTATTGAATAGGAAATGACAGATGAAGCAGAGAAGGATTTGAAAAGGTTACAAGATGTAGTTGAGGCATTTTCTTGAACGTAGTGGAGCAAGGAGGGCGGGAAGAGAGGGGTCTGTATGGGCAGAGCCAATGTGGCAGAGTCAGAGCCGCAGCCTAGGAGGGGAAGGCTTTCCTCAGCATGGTTGTGGAAGCTGCCAGGTTAATTCTGCTGAAGCCAAATAATTTTTATGTGATTAAACCATCAGGTAATGATAGCCAGAATGCTAGCTCTGAGGTAGGTAGGAAGGATTAATGATCTAAACAGGTCTGCTGGACTTTGCAGTATGTAAGGTGTATGTGTCGAAACTGAATATGATGCTAGGATTACAGGTAGGACACTTTCATTAGTGCCTTATATATCTGTGATGTATGTTCTTCCCAGAGACAGGCATAGTAAAAGGAGAAGGAGTAAAACCTCAGCTTTAACCATGCTCAGTTGGACTGCATTATTGTGTTTATGCTGGGAAGATGTGTAATTGGTGTGGGATTTTAGTTTTTGAAAGGGCAGGACTGGAGCAGCATGGAAGTACTGTTTGCCAGCCTGGAGTCCTGATGGAGATCAGGCTTAGAATTTAAATGACTTCATAACATTCCTGTTATATTCTTTTTCTCCAAAGAAGGGAGTCTGCTCCCAATAACAGTTAGACAGCTTCTTAAAAACAGGTATGGTATCATTTGTTCTAATGAGATCCACATAGATTGTGGCACAGTAAGGACAGAGGATGGACAGTGAAAAGATTAGGAAGATTGCAGAAAATGATGACGTCTGGAGGATGTCAGGTAGTTCTCCTTCCTTGTTTACTTAATCATTTGACAGTAACTGAATAATGTGTAATAGACCTAACAGACCTAATGCACTGGCCCGGTTCCATCTTGCACAGTCATAACCTGCTTCTGTACGTTTCCTTCTGGCCATAATTTATTAATCTTAAGCCTCCTTATAACAAATTCTGTCTAGAGCACAGTGAGATTTTGCAGGGTACCTGAAATGATTTACCTCTTTTGTACTACTTAGGGAATTTTGATCTTGCTGTGTTTTGATAGCAATAATTGTGTTTGTGTCTGTTTGTAATTGGGACAGTTTTGGTTTTTGATTAAGTCTTGTGTGTGGAAGTGGTGCTGTGTGCAGTCTCTGATGCTAGCTAACCAAGTTAGCTGCTAAACCAGCCTTTGCCTGCGTGACACCATCATGCTGTAGTGACCTTTTCCCTAGTGGTTAATCTCATTATTCTACGTGGTGATAGACAGCATAAAAATGATCATTCTCCATGAAGAATTCCTTGCACTTTTACAGTAGTGATTAAATAATCCTGATCAAAGAGGAGTTGGTAGGGAAGAAGAAAAAACTGAATCGTTTTTTCAGCTGCTATCATGCTCTTATAAATCCTGGAAATATGTGAAGACTTAGAATCTGGAGTGCTACAGGGACAGGCACATTCCACTTGGTGAATCTTCTGTGCTATTCTGGAGGCAGTGGGACAGGTGGAAAGAGGAAAACTTCCCTTTGAGAAGCAGAATTGCCCTGTTTGAAATATGTTTGACTTTTTCTGAAGCAGTGATAAATGGTAAACTAAACACTTGCAGGGACAGTCCTAAATATAGACAGTTGGCAAATAATCAGTTGACTGATTCAGCAGCCTTTCTTTGACTTAGAAAAGGTTTTAACATTAAGTCAAAGTCATTTTTTGGCCTGGCTGTCTTACAGCTGAATCAGATGGAGTACAGTGATGGTTTACAGCTGCTGGAAAAGTAAACTGCTATTTTTTGACAGTGCCTGTATGCAGTCCACGTAAGTTTCCTATATGTTTACTTAGTTTTCTTACAGATAAATCTTTTTGAGACTTTATCCTTAGCAGTCACATTACTTAGAAGAACAAGTGGCTTTTTGTGTTGTGCCTGAGCATTGTGTCTGTAAGAGGGTGTTAAGGTCTATGTGAAATCTTGAAAAGGTTGGTCAGCTGGGTTCCTGCATGTCTTTTATACATGTTTGAAGTGAATAGCCTTATAAAGTTAAAAGACCAGATATGATTTAAAACTCCCATTTCACTTCCAGTTTCTTTCTGCTTTTTTATTTGATTCTGTGCTACTTTGATTTTTTAAATTTTTTTCAATTAAGCTAACATAAAAATGGCAATTACCTGTTCAATTGAAATAACTGTAGTCCAGAAAACAAATGAAATTTTCCCTCTTTGCAAAGATGGATTTGACCTTTCTTGATTTAGTTGAAATAGTAGGTGTGACTGGCAAAAATACTGTAATTCAAGTTTACTTGAATTACAAACTTATTTTTTTAATTCGAAATTAATTACTTATTCAGTCTGTGAGAGGTTTGTAGACTGAATGGTATCACTAGGGCATTGTCTGTGGAAAAGAGATGATATACTTCTCTGCCACCCTAAAGGAGATGTGTTCATTTGTCTCTTTGTGAGAGGATGGATATGTAGAGGCTGATGATAGATAAACTGCGCAGTTGCTGCAACCAGCTTTAAAATTTTGCAACTTGGCTACTTTTTTACATAACATTTGTTTTGTATGTGAAAGGAAGAAGTGTGGGATGGTTTTGTACAATTCTTTGTTTTCTGCATTTCTTTGTTTCTGCATAAAAGGCAAACTGCATAAACTTATATAACGGCAGTTCCATGCTACTGTGAGGGATGCCTTCCCTTCCTTGAAAACTTGGTGCACACTAGAACTTCAGCACTGATGGTCCTAGTACAAGAATAAAAAAGGTTTCATTGATTGAAATGGTATAACTATGCATTAAAACATTCATTCCAGGGATGAGAGTGGTGTAGACTGGAATTCTAGTCTTTGATTTCCAGAGACACTGGCTTGTATCCTGTTTTAGATCAAATGTGAAAATAAATGAAATAATCTAATGTTAGCTATTTGTTCACATCTTAAAGATCATTGCACAGTTTTTAACTCTCACTTTTTGTGCAGTGGAAGAGGGATTTCTGAGGCTGGGTCAGAGATATTTTGCTTGATCTGTTTTGCAAAGTTTGTGTAATAGTTGTGGTATGGTATGATCCTGTCTCAATATCAAGGTGTTGAGCCTTCATTTAAAAAACCAATCAAAGTAGCCATCAACTTCCTCCCCCTCCACCCCCCCGGATAATGGAACCATCTCATGGTCTGAAAAGGTCATCTATTTACATATTTTAAGTAAAATGAAAGTTCCAGTTGATAAAGAAAATGAACTGATCTAAAGAAGTATTTTTATTTAAATTTAGATAAGTATGAAGACTATGAACTCTGCTTGACTGAAAATGCTGAGATCTTGTTTATATCTGTACTGAGTAAAACAGAAGAGAGTGGCCCCAGTATACAAAAATGGAACAATAAATATAAAAATGCTCTCTTTTCATGTAGGCAGCAATAAGCAGGTGAACTTACCTTCTTGTGTCCTTTTCTCATCAACTCTGTAGTTTCCAAGGAGGGTGAAGTAACGAGATACTTACTTATGTTTTTATTTTATTTTATTTTTCCTTTCCACTCTTTTTTTCTCTCTGCTCATTCTTCTTTCCAACCAGTACAATACTCAGCAGGCAGACTGTGGTACTGCCACGGGGCACTTGAGAGTAGAGGGGTGTACAGAGTGTGTGAAACTAGTATACTCTTAGTAAATTTCACCAGTTTCAGAGCACTGCAGTGTAACTACTTTGTGGTTCTTCATCAGTGCTGGTGATACTGTAGTTTGTCTTTTCCTTCTCTGCCAATGAATGAGGTACAGATTTGTTCTTTCGTATTTGTTCTTTCTTGTGTTTCAGGATAAATTAGCCTTTTGGGATGTGATTGTTTCTGAGCTGCCCCTTGCAGTTCTACCATACAACTGTCTTTTCTATCATACTGCTGTCTTTTCTAAAAAACATGATCATCCTGTCTGTTTCTGCATTTTGCTGCACTGGAAAATAAGCAAAGACGCGAAACACAATGTGAAATGACCTTCTACATCTTTCTAGTTCTGCTTGTTTGCGTGTGTCCTCTGTTGTTAACTGAGTGCTTAATTACTTACTTTTTAAACTAGTTAGAATTTGTTTAAGTTGTCGCACATTCCAAATTTTCAGACCCCAAATCAGTGCTACTTTATGATGTTGTGGCGAAAGCAACCTAGTTAGTTACCTTACTAAGCAGTGATTAGAATTTAGCTGCTGTTTTTCCAACCAGATAATAATTATTGATGCTGAATTAACTGCAGTTTGTAGGAGCAGAATTTACTCTCTGCTTTCATAAATCAGAAGTGGTTATACATCTATATTTCATATAATTGTTTGAGCCACAATATCAGAAGCTACAGCTGGAGTAGTAATCTGACATGTTCTGTCCAATTTGAAAACTCAGAGGATGATTGAATTCCAGGCATTGTAAGGTGTAAGCATCTCTTTCAGATGCACGAACATCTCCGTTACAGGTCTATTGCATTGTGAGAATGCGAGACTCATTTTAAAGTACTGGTTTGGATTTCAAGGTTTCTGAAGTGACTACATAGATTCTTTAGGAAGAGACTATAAAAGAAGGTAAGACAGGGGAGAATGGAAAGGAACTGCAAACACTGAGTATAGTTGTCTAACCTGGCATCTCAGCCTCACCAGTTTTCACTTAGTCCATACTACTGAATTATCACTTTTCTGTAGTTGATTAGTTTATACACTCACATTCTTGGTCACTTGCCTACACAGAGAAACACAAATCCTAGGGAGTCTGTTTCTTGAAATTATTGAGATAGGCGAGAAAATTCCTGACATGATGGGAGTAGAGACCTTACTGAGTAAGACTGTTCAGTTGGAGTCTTTCATAGGTATTAGAAACACTGACCTCTTAGGTAAAGTTGCACCTCTAAAGAAGGAGGAAACTAGGCTTTCCTTATGCCCATATGGCAAGCTATAGCTTTTGCCATTCTGACAAACTCTGTTAAAGAAATAAAGTACTGTTAATGCTCTATTTTCACTTTGATTTGAAGGAAAAATTTGAGGGCCTCAAGGGCAAGACTTCCAAGGAATATCTGAGGTCATTTGGTTTGCTCATCTTGAGGGAAGAGAAGACTGAGGTGAGACCCTGACAGGGTGGTGGCGAGAGAGCTGCTGATCTCTCCTTGTGAGCAGTGATAGATCATGAGGAAATGGAATGAAGCTGTGTCAAGAGAAGTTCAGGCTGGGCATTAGAAAAGATCCTTTGCTGATAGAGAGGGTGGTCAGTCGCGGAACAGGCTTCTCAGGGAAGTGCTCACAGTGTCAAAGCCTCTCAGAATTCAAGGAGATCCTGGTTGATGCTCTTAGTCATCTGGTTTAGTGTTGGGTAGTCCTGCAAGAATCAAGGAGTTGGACTGGATGGTCCCATGAATACATTCCAACTTGAGATATTCAGGGATTTTATGATTCTGTGAAATATGAAGAGCTTTTAATTCTTCCTTTGAAACAGAAATAAATATGGTAAACAGTTTTTTCAAGTTTTTCTACAAAATCTAAAATAGGTCTGTTTTCTTTGTGGCCATAGTTTGATATACTCTTGCATGTATTTCCAAGCCTGGATATTAATAAGTGTGTAATGAATAGATACATTCAGAGCATCACAGATTCTTGAGAAAGCACTTCAAGTCAACTGGTTTGTCATTTTTAACAGGAGGGACAGGATAAGCTCCATCCGTCAGAGATCCCAGGAGAATACACAGCTGCAGTACACAGAACGAGTGACTGGAAGTCATTGGGACTGTACACAGTTACAGCTGAAAGACTATTTATCTTCACATTAAAAAGATGTAGCCCTCACGATAGACTATTCATCTGTGAGAATCCAGAGAAACTCAGAAGCGGCCTGCTTCCTAATTCAGATACACCTTTTTTCTTTTGTGTTTTTGGAAGAGTAACCCTCCACAGCATTTGTTTTGAGGACTCCATTACACATTGGTGAATGTTTAGAAAGTAACTCATTTTTGTGATAGTTTGGTGTGAATTAGTTTGGTATGTGATAGGAAGAGCGTGTTGTCTGCACTGAGAGTTAGAAACCACTTCTGTAATAAAAATAACAGAAGTCTGTAGAAATAGATAACAGACAGGGCAAGAGAATTTTCTTGCACTTTCTGCATCTTTACGGAAGTATTTGGGTACTTGCAAGCCCCATTCTATCCCTGTTTGTTAACACTGAGTACTGTTTTGAACAAGGGACACATTTAAGTTATGGATAGATTGCTGGAAATTCTAGAACCTTATTTGACATGATTTCTGAGAAGACAGAGTCCAGGCCAGGGACTGGCCTACATACACTCACACAAAAAAATCCCCTGGCAAACAAAAAACAACCAACCAAAGAAACCTCCAACCAAAGCAAAAAACTCCAGCAAAAATATCCCTATATACCTTTCCCCCCACAAAAAAGCCCTCCAGAGCCAACTAATAAATCAAAACCTCCCAAAAGACAAAGTGAAAGTAGAATGGTCATATTTATTAAATGGAGAAGTGTCCTATTTAGTTTCTGATTCTCTCAAAAGTCTAAATATACTTGCAAACTTAACTTGAATTGTGGAAACTTATTTTCTCTACACTTACATAGTTTGTCTGCAATTTTTGGTTACTATTGTTAGGGTGTGTCCCAACTTTACGTAATTGCAAATGTTTCTAGGTGCATTTAATGAATATGAATCGATATGCACGAAGTTTAAAATAGCTCAAACCCACTGAGCTTTAGTAGCTAGGTCTTTTTCCTGGTTAGCTCTTACACAAACACCTGCATAAATCAGATAGTTGTACTGGGAGGCCAGAGAACAGTGTAAATCAAGGGAATCAAATGTCAGTTGACAATAGGGTATTTCCAGTTACAGAGAGGGGAGTTTTCTTCTCTCTCATCTTTGGTGCTTGTAGCTTCCCCTGCTGAATGATCTCTGGGAAGAAAAGTTTTTTCTATTGTTTCTGAAAAACGCAATGCTGAACCACAATGTTACTTCTGTTTTTGACAGGGTGGTCTGTCATGCAGCACCTAATATTTTTTCTACTTTTACTTTTTCTGCTTTTCCTTTTTCCGCTTCCCTTTTTCCCCTTTCCCTTTTTGCCTTTCAGAATGTTTGTACTGAGTCTCTATTAGTTTAGTTTTTGGGTACTGTCATTCTCTTAGTATCAGTTAGCCGAGATGGATGTCTTCTGTGTCCTAGTATTTCCAAAGTATTCCAAGATATCCAAAACTGATGGCAGTTTTTTTCCAAGGTGGTATATATTTATGAAAAATTCTTGTAATTTTGTAAATTAATTAATTAAATATTTTCGGCTGCATTCTCTGGATGTTGTTTTTTATGCTGAAGCATTAAAAACCAGCATTTTATACTGCAGAGAGAATTCCCTTATGAGGAGCAGTTAGGTGTAGATTTCATTTAATTGTGTTATGAACTTTCCTTGTTTTGTGCGTTTTTAAATGGCGTTTTGAGTTCCATCTTACTGTTAACTGCAGCTATCACTTTGTATCACACTGATTTCACAGACTAATTGTCAGCAGAGTAAGAGCTGCAGATTTTCTTGCTAATGTTATGTTAAGCATATTACACAGCCCAAATGCTTCACAGTATACCCTTCATAATGAAACAGGTAATTAAAGTAATACTTCTGTAAAAACATGTATGTATGTTGATATTTGTATATCTTACAGGCTGGTTTTAAAGAGAAAATTGAATATAATTTAAACTTCTGATTTTGATGCTAATTGTGATACTACCATAATTGTTAACATCCTTGTTCCCCAAATTAATGGACATCATTACAAGGTATTTGTAAGGCTGGCCTTTAAATCACAGGAATGCAAAATTCATGTGATTTCAGGGAGTGTGGATCTCCTCAGACAGGCATAGCAGTCTATTTTTATAAGTAGACCTCATTCTCATGATTTGCTTCTCATATATTGTTGTGTGTAATAGATGACTCAAATCACAAACCCTCTGTGGGTTTCTGTAAATTTAAACAGCTTACTAATATCTTGTAATCTTGTAGTGGGGTATCTCAAATCTCTTTTAAGTCAGTATGTTTTTTTTAATTACATGACATGCCTTTTTTATTCTGGAGTGGCAATATGTATGTTGGTGCTTATATGTATGAACTTCATCTACAGCTGGGGATTAAGTGTTCAAATATGACTGCATACAATTATATTGCCATTGTACCATATCGTCTTTGGCTGATGCTAAGAAAAATTACTGTTCTACTTAGCTGGTAAAAGAAAGGAAAGAATTACGCTTCGTTTATTTTTAACAGACTTTCCTAATTCCATTAATGCTGAACAGATACCCTTTCAACAGCAGTACAAGGCCAGTATATGCTTCCCATATAAGGGAAGGAAAGCTGCATGTAGTTACTCCATTTGTTCTGCCAGTGCAAAATACTTACATTACACAAAATGCTGTGTAATGGTCTGCTGATCTGCTGAGATGTATGCAATTAATTAAGCAGAAATAATAAGGTAAAAAGTATCAGATTGGGAGCAGAGAGGGACCTTAAACTGCAAAGCCGTGACATCATCTCCAGTTTCTAATGTTACCACTGTTTCTGTTCTGACAAGTGTTTATCTGGATGCTTGTCAGTATCTCCAGGGGCAGGGAATCCCTTTAACACCTTGAACACCTTGAGGATACAGAGAAATTTTAGTTCATGCTCTGTAGCATTCTTATAACTGGAAATACAGGAATTGTCTTACTGGCCCAAAATGCATGTCTGTGAGTTGGAGTAAGTTGTGTTGCTAGTCACTGAGGTGAGGTTGAATTACAGTTCTAGATGCCCTGCCAGTGTCCTCAGAGTTTACCATTAGGAAAATCTGGACCTGGATGCTGTAACCAGCCTTGTGCATAGATATTTTGGCTTGTATAGATCCCTTTTATGGACATTGTTTTTTTTTTTTTTAATTATGTTTTTGTTTGTGGGTTTTTTGGAGGGGGTTGTGGGGATTTTTTGTGTGTTGTTTTGTTTTGTTTTGTTTTTTGTTTGCTTGTTTGTGGTTTTTTTGTTTGTTGGGGTACTTTCTGTTTTGTGCTGGTTTTGTGGGGGGGTTTTTTGGGCTTTTGCGCTTGTTCGTTTGGTTTTGGTTTTGGTTTTGTTTGTTTGTTGGTTGAGGGTTTTTTTACTCCCACTCCCAGAGACTTAAGACCTAGGAAGGATGTTGTACCTTGGATTTTTTTACATTCAGAATCAGAGTTTAGGCAAGTTTTGAGCTCTGTGGTTTAGTGGAAGTAAGGTAAGCCTGAGAAAAAGATTGTTCTTTGCTAGCATACTTACTTGTCCTTACCTTTGGACCGTTTGTTCGTAACTACAGTAGGCACGGAAATCCGTGGAGATTGCTTTTCCTAACAGTATGCTCTTCAATTTGAAACCAAGACCTTGACTATTGAAGAGAATCTAGCAAGTCCCTCTGTGGGGGAGGGCACAGATATCAGTGTTTTTCATAGGTTAAAAATACATGAAAGTGTCTTCAATACAAAAGTAGGAGATACTGAAAGGTAAAAGTTGAAATATTGATGTAATTTATTTTGTTTGTTTTAGCTGTATTTTTTTCTTCTTTTTTTTAAATATTTCTTGTCTTTTGAATTAGCTTGGGCAGCAGATTTGCCAGGGATGATGAATGACCCATTTTGGTGTTAAGTAAGAGGATTCAGCAAAAATCATTGAAGAGGATGTCTTAATCAGTCATTAATGTCTCTTCATATGTGAATTTGTCAATTTATATCTCCTGTTTCCTTCTGCTTAATAAAATCTGAAATAATACATCATGAAAACCTTAATAAAGATTAATGAAACTGAGCTAAATATTAAATTAAAAAAAACGTTATAGTTGTGTTTGCTGTTATATTATGTTAGTGCTGACCAATTTTTATTAACTGAAATAATGTGATACCCTTAAAAAGTAGTTTTGAGGCTTTATAATAAAAACAGTGCTTTAGTTTACTTTGTAATTTCACTTTAAATGATTTTGTGTAATATTTTCCATACTTTTAAAGCAGGAATTGATATGCTTACCATAAAGATAATTTTGAAAACTGTATACTCTCTAATTTTGTGGTTCACCTCTCTATAGCATACCTTTTAGGAGATTAAATTGAACTACTGTGATAGATAAGAGTGTGCAATCAATATCCTATTTGCCATTACTGTAGTTTTCCCTCCATTCAAGGTGGGGATTTTTTCGTAGTTGGTGACAATAGTCACTAACTGTAACTCTATATGAGGAAGATGTGTTTATTGTATTGTAGTTCTTGACCGATCTTGTCTGTGCTCGAACATTACTTGATGACTGCAGAATTAACTAAATTCCGTTTTTCCCCCCCTCTCTACCACTTGTTCTAGTACATTAAATTAAAAACATGGCTCATGAATATATTTTATGTCAAGACAAAGTACTGTGAAATGGAGCTGTGTTTCAGAGGGAAAATAATCATCATCATCATAAATATTGTTTGCAGTATCATCATCTGTATGTCAGTTCAAGGTGTCATTGGCACAATACAAGAGTAATAAGACCAGAGTCTCACCCGAAATACGTAACCTCAAGGTTCTTAATCGTTTTGGTAGTCTTTCTTATGGGCACTGTGGTACCTTGTGGGACTTTATCTACTGCAGTGCTGAACTCTGAAGTGGAAGAAGGAATGGGAAATGCAAGTTTGAGCATATTTCCTCCTGTAGATACTTCCCAAATTTCCTTGGGAATGAGGTAATCATGATTCTACCTCCCAATAACTTTTCACTTTAAAGTGATTGTTATTTCTCCCAGTTGTTTTACTATTTTTACATTGTCAGTTGTGCTAGACAAGTACAAGGATTAGATTCACTTTTGTCCCTGATGCACAAAATTTTAATAGAAAAACTTATAAGTCCCTTCTTAAACTTACTTTTCCCCTGAGAAATCCTATATCCTTAGCAGTATTTTAAATGTGTTTCCTGAAACCTGAAAATTCTGTTTCAGTTTCCTGCTTTTTTCTCGTTGAATGTTAAAAGAGGAAGTTTTTCAGTAAAATAGGACTAGTGTTGCATTACTTCAAATAGAAATATTTGTGGGGTTTTTTTTTTTTTTTTTCTGTTCAGGAGTGTATTTTACCTGTTTTATCTAACTAGAAGGAAAAACTAACATCAGCACAGCAAAAACTAATGTTTTAGATCGCTATTGTATATTGCCTTTCAGCATACTTTAATTAAAGTGACATTTGTTTGTCCTATAATATCACCATTCCCTAATCAATGTACTGAGCAAGCACCATGGTGACAAGATAAGTTGCTTTGTTTTGTTCCATATGTCTGTGTTCCAAATTTTCCATAGTTTTAATTGGTTCCCTGCAGAATAACATTTACAAGCATATGGTATGGAAAATGCTGACTGCATTTGTTATCATATATTTTAGTATATTGGTGGCACTAGATCACTAAGCCTTTAAATGTGATTATGAGGTTATTTAATGCAGTCAATAGTGTGCTTAAAACACAGCAAAAATCTGCAGTGAGCCAAATGGTATAAAGGAAATATGTTTAAATGTTTTCTTATAACTTAAGGGATAGATGGAGAAGTCTGATTCAGAAAAGATTTTGGGTAATGTTTATGCTGAAACATACTTTCTCACCTGAGAGCAATTCTGAAAGCTCTGTGGAAGCTACTTGCCATCACAAGAGGAATGTCTGTAGGAACTGCAGAGGCAAAATATGTGGAACGTCTAGGATTATTGACTTCTGAAGAAATGCACTGGTACTAGCTGATGAAATGGAATGGAGAATCTGTCCCTAAGTCTCATATGTCTGACTTTGAAGACATCAGTGGCACATTTTTGCGTGATTCTGCTGTGGAAAAAGATGGCCAGTGGAAAAGGAAGGGAGCATGAGTGATTGAGAAGACCCCAGTCACCTCAGTGCGTGTGGAGCTGTTAGTTCAGTAGTATTGACATAGGTTACGCCGCTTTTGTTATGCTGAAGGGGAGGTGTGTCATGGTAGAGGACATCTGAATTGAATTTTTTGCTGAGGCAAATTGAGCAAGGTGGTTTCAGACTGCTCCAGGAAGTGCTCAGTGGGTCATTGTCTTATTGACCTCTTTGGATTTCATGAGCAGACTGGATACTCAGACACAGCCCAAATAATCAGAGAAAGAGGATCACTTCATACATGGATATTTCTGATGTATGTGTTACATCCTTTGCATATGTGTTCGAGAGGTAACGTACTGTCTCTGTCCCTAGCCTGAACCCAGATGTACTTACCAAATAAACTGCTTCTAAATTTCTGTTGCTGTAGTGTCATTTATGTGAAAAGGAGTATTAGGCATTAAAGCAAAATAATTTTGTTAGTGACTAGCCCTACAGTGAAATCATATGCATGTTAAAAGTAACACAGGAATGTAATTATGCATTTTCTCTTTCTCATTTGCAGTATGTCTATGGCTCTGACATTAGTATTATAGTGAGGACAATTCAGAGATCTGAACAGTATAGACATAACTAATTACTGTATGAGTAGAAAGACTGCATTCTCATAATGAATCATATGTTTCTATTCTCATAATATTGCAAATAAAAATAGATTTATTTTTTTTAAAACCAGGTTTTCCTCTGAGTGCACTGTCATTTTACTAACAAGCACAGTGTTACAATTTTTATTCTGTGCTCAGCTTTTACATCAAATCAACCAAATATCTATCTTTCAGAAGGACAATAGGAGTAAAACATATTACAATAATACAATTCCCTCATGGAAAAAGAAGATGCCAATGATAATAAAGGGAATTTTTATGGAATGGTGTATAGAGTAGGCCGAGCAGAGCAGTACTGGCTGCTACAGAGGAATAGGCTTCTGATTTTCAGTGTAGAATAAGAAAGAGCCATTGAAATAATGCTGAAGTTAAAAAACTGAAATAAAACAAAAGCCAAAACAAAAACTGGTATCTTTTCGACATAATTTTTACCAGAGAATAGGTAAAAAAACAAAGACATTTTAGAATTATGGTATGATAAAAACCTGTTGAACAAGAAAGGCAAAAGTGGATGTGACTTTGGCCTGATCATCTCTTTGAGATACGAATTTCTTGCTCATTAATGGTATTTCTACTGGGTTGCTGGCTTAGTTCAGGCTATGGTTTCATGTTCAACTTAATGCCCATCACCTAAGGCTTACACTGACTTAAGAAACATAAGCTTCACTCAAAAGGCCTCTGTAAAATGCAATGTTCAAGTGCCTCCTGACTCTTGGTAAATTTATTCTCCATTGCAAAGTTGCTTCCTTCATTTTAAAGAAGCAGCTAAACTTCTTAAACTCCAAGGTCAGATGTTAAGTCTGTGAGAGGCAGGTAAATTAACTGTATTGTTTGGGCTGCATTCCCTTGCCTCTGCCAAAACAAACCCACCTATTTTTTTCCAATACACTTTCTCTTTGCTCTGTATAATTTATTCAACCTCTGCAGTGCATGATGTGGGGCTTTATTGCCACCAGTCACCTCCTGATGCACCACAGAGCTGATACAATTAATATGACAGGGGCACTCTGCTTCTCTGGCAAAGGTGCTCCTTACTTTTAAGTCATTTGTGTCTAATATCTCAAAGAACAGTTTGGTCCTGTAATAAGCCAAACAATTCCTAAAGCAGATGAATACAATCAAGCCCTGTAAACTAGATAGGCATCCCAGTCTCACTTCTGCATGTTAAGTGGCAGGTGGAGAGGAGGAGGGAAGAGGATTTACATAGCTTGAGGTGGAAATTCAAAGATTTGCTGTGACTGGCTTTAGACACTAAAGATGACCTGGAACAGGAATATAACTTGTTCTTTTGCAAAGCTGAATTTCTGTATGCTGTATACTCAGTTATTAGGTGAGAGCACTAATCCTGTGTAAGAAAGGTTAATTTGAACAACAAATGAGTTAACGAAGCATAAATGAAAGAGTGAGACTTTAATTTTTATCTGTCTGTCATGGAGAATCCTATTGACAGACTGTTGAAGTACTGCTGAGTCAAGCTTAAATAATCATTGTGCTGGGAACATTCTCCTTTTTCAGCCATAGGAGACCATATCCTGTTTTGTCTTTGCAGGAAGAGTAATGTGATACTGTTACTGAGCCTAAGGCCATTAAAATAAGTATTTGCTTTATCATTTTGTTTATCTTACATAGTATAAATTTAGGTTTCTTTAATTCTCTAACAGAAAGCATATTTAATGTCTGTCTGACTTAATGCATTTTTTTACCTTGATATAGCAGCAAAGATGGGATCGAAACACATGGTGTCAAAGTCACTCTTCCAAAATATGTGTGAATGTGGGCATATTTATGTACCCCATGTATGATTCAGTTTGGAAACCACATACTGTTGAGTATTCCAAATGCATACACTCCATGATCAAGTAGAAGTGGTGTCTCAAATGTTGATCCTAAAGGCAAGAATTTGGAGAAGCAGGAGAGTGTGAACATGTAAAGCTTATAAAACTTGGAGAAAAATCAATGCCAAACCAATTGATGGAATAAATCTAATTTTAAACAGAGCCAACAAGATTTTGATTGATGTTCTCAATTCTGTAGTCCTTATTTTTTATATTTAAATGGAATTTATGCATTATTTGATTACTCCAGCTATTCTTTTTCAAATGAAAACTTGATGTAGAAATCATTGTTCATTTCTGGATTTTTGCAATGTGAATAAATGTATGTAATAAGCTAGAGAGAAAGTACTTCAAAAACAGCAGAGCAGACTTGCCTACAGTTACAGGCTATAAAATTAACTAAAAGTGAAAAGAACGTAAATGTTTGCAGTTCCTAAGAATTATTTCTTGAACAGTGTTAAATTTGTCTGCCTGCAGAACTCCAAATCAGAGCCTACTGGTAATGCAGAAATACTGAACTGCATTCTCACCAGCAATTGTTGACCGTGCCAGTCTTTGATTAGAAATGACTGGAAAAGAGTGTTGCTGTCCTGTGGAAATTCCAGGAACAATCTAAAGATAAGACTTCTTGGCTGGCATGTCAGATAAGTTAACCTGCCTCATTTCCATTATCAATTTTGAAAGAACAGAGTTCCTCATTCTGTGGAATAGTGTGAATTTGGGAAGTAACATTTTAAAATAACACCCCTTTTATCAAGAGCTTGACTCTTACATATAGCTTCTAAAATACTAATTTCAGAAGAGCAGACATAATCGTAAAAGCTATGTTCAATCCGCTTTGGGAAGTGCACTCACCATCAGAGTGCAAGTGCGATTGGATAAATTATGTGTACAAGCTCTATATATATGACAACTAAGGTGTGAAGACCTTCTCCTAGTTCTTTTTTATAGACTAGTCATAGTCTTTTCATATCATGTCTTAACTCAAAGCAAAGTATCAGGTAGCATTTTATGCCTATTGAGCCATTTCTGAAGACGGTGTTGAGTTTTTTTTTTTTCAGATTTATAAGTAAAGCAAGACTATACAACGGATATTCAATAGATAATGATTAAAATATGTCACCCTTGAAATTTTTACGGCTACACTTGTGTTCCTTAGGGAAGAATCCTTATGTAACCAGGTATTTGAGAGCTAGTACTTTAGATTACTATGTGTCATTTACTGTACATGATAAATGGGATACTACAGGGACAGAGAAATACAGCAATTTTTTTTTTACTGTCCTCAAAAATAGGAGAAAACAAGGATCATCTCTTACATCTCTTTTTAGAATAAGAGACCATCTATTTTTTTTCCAGGCCAGTATAAAGCTTTCGTGTGAAAAGGCTTACTAAGTATTTAACTAACTTGAACTTTGCATGAAATATTAAATTAACTTTGCTTTGTCTTAAAGTCATTTCTTTGACAACTGAGACGTATAATCATGTTAAAAGACCTCAGGCCGCTGGAAGCATAATACTGCCTGATACTATAAGGCAAATGCAAGGTATCCTCCCAAATGACTAGTCAGTAAGTTGTTCCTCTGGTTTGGAGGTAGGATTCCAGACCTACTAAGTAGGTACAAAAATCCTCTCTTGTATGATTTGATGCCTTTAACTGTTGAAAGACAGGTTTTTTGCTGTCTTGGCCTTTGCCCGGATAGTCAGGATTTTCCCCTGTGCACGTCCAGGAAAGCTGTGTCTGTGAACTTCTACCCCCTGGCTGGTGCTTCAGCCACAAGGCTGGAAAAGCTTTCAGTGCTGTATCTGACGCTGTATGTTGCTATGTGATTCTGCAGCTTCTTCCTTTTTAATATGCTTCTGTTGAGCCACAAAGAATTGCTGTGCTTGACAAGTGCTTTCCCATTCCATGCAGTAAAATACAGTGATTTCATTACAGTTTAAGGACAGAACTAGTGAAACGTGAGGCGAAAAGCAAGTAGTGTCTCGGAAAGCAAGGCTGTGTGTGGCTACTGGGTGTGAATTTGTGCTCTGTGTGTGTGTGGAGTGAATGTGTATGAAGGAAAGGGAAAAGTTTTTCCCCTTGATAACAGTGAGCATTTTGTAGGCATTCCTGTTTATACTAGGATGAGTCTTCAGTGTTTATTATCATGCAAGATCACTTCATCTTCTCTATTAACAGAAGAAAAAAAAGTAGAGACAATGTAATTTTTGACTGGAATATTGTAGCTTGATCAATCACTGTAGTTATATGCCCTAGTCAAAATTTTTACAAACCTGATGGCCAGTACTGGAGTAACTTTGAATATATCAGCTGCTTGATGCAGGTAGCAACCAATAAATTATATTTTTTACTGCAGTTCCATAAAGACGCAGTCGTGATACTAATGCTTTTATGTGTTAATAGACAACAAAACCAAACAGTATGAGAGTTTCTTCATAGTAAATATCTGAGAATCGTATCTCTTAGTAGGTTGCAGAAGTAGCCTAATGTTTATAAATCGCTTTCCTGGGCACAGTAAGTGAATGTTAATCTATGCAGGTCTGATCTAAACTGAGTTATCCTGACTGATGCCATCTGAAAATGACACATAATTTCTTTAATTTACTTTATCCCAGGCATCCAGTGTTTGTGCATTTTTCACTTTACCTTTAATCTAGCTAAACAAAAACTCATCAACATGGAGAGAAATCACTGGTCTCCTGTAGTTTAATTAAAGAGTTCTAGCTTCATCATTAACCTCCTAAATTTTTTAATTCTTAGAGATATTGACAGTTCGTGTTTCCTCTCAGGTTTAGCTGTGAAAACGGCAGGAGGTAATCATATTTTAGTCCTATTGTAGTTAAGCCTTACTGGGTTTATGGATCTATGTCTTCTGGATTGTGGGCTTCTCTGCCTGGGTTTTTGCTTGGAAACACCTGTGAGAGAAAGCCTTACTTCCCTCTTACTTCCCTGTGCCTGCTTTTCCTCAAGATGGCTGATTAGCATGTAGTAGACTAAGCAAACTAGTTGTATCTGAGGTGGTGAAAGAGGAAGCAGTCTCAGACCTGTGAGATAAGCAGTATGCTTTGATGGCATACTTCAGGGCTGCATTTATGGATGGTATATATGGAGAGTATTTGGAGGGTTATTATTAGTAAATGAAAGTAAGATGGTAAAAAGCCATTCATTCAGCTACACACCGCGAAATGAAATATTGGCGAAATCATGTATCTTGGATCTGCAGGAGGGGAAGGAGAAGAGAAAAAAGTTCTACTTCGTGAAGAGAAAAGCAGGAAAGGTGGGGAAAAAGGTGTTGCTGATCACTGTCACTGTCACAGAGGGACCTTGACAGGCTTGAGAGATGGGCCTGGGCAAACCTCATAAACCACAAGAACAAGTGCAAGGTGCTGCACCTGGGACAGGGCAGTGCCGAGCACAAGCACAGGCTGGGCAGAGAGGAACTGAGAGCAGTCCTGAGGAGAAAGACTTGTGGGTGTTTGAGGACAGAAAGCTCAGTATAACTTGGCAGTGTGTGCACTCAGCCCAGAAAGCCAACTGTGTCCTGGGCTGCATCCAAAGCAGCGTGGCCAGCGGGGTGAGGGACAGGATTCTGCCCCTCTGCTCTGCTCTGGTGAGATCCCGCCTGGAACACTGCATCCAGCTCTGGGGTCCCCAGCATGAGAAGGACAGGGGTCTGTTGGCATCTGGAGGAGATCCATTAAGTCAATCATAGGGCTGGAACAGCTCTCTTAGGAAGACAGGCTCAGAGAGTTGGGAATGTTCAGCCTGGAGAAGGCTGCAGGAAGGCCTTAGAGCGGCATTCCACTACCTAAAGGGGCCCTACAAGAAAGCTGGAGAGGGACTTTTGACAAGGACATGTAGTGATAGGACAAGGGGGAATGGCCTTAAAATGGAACAGGGCATGTTTAGATTAGATATTATGAAGCAGGTCTTTACTGAGTGGGTACTAAAAAAAGGATGAGCTCATGAGCTTTATTTTCATTCTCTATGGTGGCAAATCAATCAGAAATGCATGGTGCAGAAGAAAATATTACAAAAATTATACTGAAAAGAGGTACATGGAGACAGTTTGTTGCTAGTGAAGACTTAGAGTATAAATTAACGTATCTGTTCCAGTCATTGTATTGTTCAGAAAGCTGTCTGTCTTTCCTGATATATAGGGAATCGAGAATGTGTCCCAGATTTATTACCCAAATGTATTTTGATGGCTGTGTTCCATTAAGTGAAAGAGAACCTAAGTTTATTCCTTATATCCAGGTAGAGCTAAGACTAGACATAGAGAAAAAAGGTTACCTTAAAAAAAATTTGCCCATTTATAATTATTAAGGGCAATGTAATAATTATATACTTCTGTTGAAAGATTAAAATTCTATTTGATATTCAGAATTCCAATTAAAAATAGCGAAAAGTACATCAGCCTGTACACACCACCAACAAAAATGTTTACTTGCATGTACTTGTTTATGAAACATCTCAGCATCAGTCACATATGTTTCACCAATTAAGAAGCATTGAAAAAAATAAGCTGTAATGTTTCCACGCAGCTAGCTTGACAGTAATGATGTGCACTAGAGAAACACTTCATCTTATATTTTGTGTGTGCAATTATGAAGAAGGTAGACTCTTCCCTTCAATACATTGCTTTCACACAGTACGTTTTTCTTCTCTCTTCCTCTTGCTTGGAAGGCTCCAAATTTTATTAAGTGAGAACAATTCAAAACTCATAGTACTTCAGCTGTGTTCAGCTTCTGAAGATTCAGGGTGAAAGGCAGTTACTTTGTCTGTTTACTGATTTCAGCTGAGTGAAGACAAAAGGGTAAAATTAAAATGAAAACTTGCTATATTATTTGCTGTGTATTTTGCCTTGTGTCTTTTAGACTTTTTCTAAATGGACTTGTGAAGTGTTTTGAAAAGCTTTTTCCACATATACATGAAGCTGCTGCTTATCTGTTACTTTGCTATGAAAGGGGCTTCTGTCAGGTGCAGACCTCATTGGGTTCTAAACTATGGTGTCTTGAGAAATTTAGTTTTTTGCTTTCTTGGGAGCTATGAAGCCAAGGAATGTTTGATCCCACGGGAAGTCCATTCCTTCAGCTAGTGGTGAAAGGTGCTACAACTGAGAACGAAGCCTGATACTTGTCTTTTGAAATGTCGTGGTGGTTTGACTTTTTGTCAGCATTTCCGCTCATGGCAATTGTCTTCTCATGTGTTACAGAACAGGAGCAAACGCCTGGAAAAAGTCCATGTTGTTCTTGGGAATAAACCCTGTGATTTGGATTCACTTATTTCTACCCTGGCCTATGCCTACTTTCTAGACAAGGTAACGGAAAAATTGGACTGAGTAGTCTCAATTCACTTGTTTCAAGTTCTTACAGATGTCTTATTGTTAAGTGAATTAGTGTAAAAACATTGTTTCTGGACAATAATTTTGTTATTATCAGAGGTGAGTGTTTAAAAGATAAATAATCTACATTTCTTTCCGTACAAAATTGAATGAGTGGTTATTAGATGGCTTATTGAATAGGAGGAAAAAGTCAGTCTTGTGCTTCATTCCCTAATCCTTTTCCTCTTCTGGTTTCCCAGGTACCCTGTAGGAGGCAGAGACAGATTGACAAAAAAAAGCACAATTTTTTTTTTTAAATTAAGTAAAGGGGAAAAAAACCCAAACAGCAAATCCAGGCTGTTTCTAATTGCTCACTCTGTTAAAATATGTTCCTGATGAAAAACAGGTGCAATTTTATGCAATTCTGACAAATGCACACCTATGTTACAGGTCAGTCCTCCTGATGTTCTTTGCTTACCTGTGTTGAACATACCAAGAAGAGACTTTAGCTACTTCACTGAGACAAGATTTATTTTGGAAGAGCTGAATATCCCAGAGTCATTCCATATCTTCCGAGATGAAATCAATTTGCATCAGCTGAATGCTGAAGGGAAATTGTCTTTAACGCTTGTAAACAGCAACATGCTGACAAGGTATTGCGTTTTATGTACAGTAAGATGGCTTATGTGAGTTTGAGCTGTTCCAAAAATTATATTTTTTTGTATTAATATTCATATTGCTGTGTTAACACAGACCAAAAAAAAAGAAGCTAAGATATGTTTTATCTCCCACTATGTTCAGTAAATGTAATAAGGCGAACAGTCATCTTTGCATCATTTTTAATGGAACTTCCACTTTTAAGAACCTTGTATTTTCACGCAGATTAGATATTTTAATTGAGTTAAATAGTCTGGAAGTTTCCTGTGGCCAGTAGATAAGAAATCAGAGTTTTTTCCTGCTTCTTAGTTAGCTTTCCTTTAAGAGTCTTATATTGATTTGCAGGTGTGCAGACACTTGAATATGTGCTGTTAAATGGCTAATGGATTGTTGTGGTCCTTACCAACTACAGCCTTTCAGAAGGCTCAGAGTTGCTCTCTGGAAGACTACAGTCCATATACCCATTCTTAAGAGGGACTTTTACAAGTCCTTTGTGAATCTTTTGTGGAGAACCTCTTTATAATGGTCTGCCTGTCCTGCCCAGAGTGAAGGATGCTGTTTGCTTCCAGCTCTCCTTAAAACTTCATTTGAGACAAGTAGCATCCTATGGCCCCATTGTAGTCTGAGAAGTTAATAGATTAGACTAAAAGTAGGGAAAATCTGGAGAGAGAAAATGTGTGAATCTCACTGCTGTTGATGTATTAACCACTGTCAGCTCAGTGCATAATTCACTCCTCAGACTAAAAATTATCTGTAAGATCTGCTTTTTGTCTATTACTCTCACTTCCTGTATTTCTTCCTTCTAAAGAATTACAATTAGTATTTTGTGATTAAAATTACTTAGGCTTGGTTACTGCTATTGCAAAGAGAAACATAAAGTATCTAAATGCAAAAAAACTTTTTTTGTAAGTTTTCAGAATATTCAGTTGGGAAAATCCTAAATCTCCTCTATATAAAGAGGGCTGTTTTCAGCATATGTAGAAATACCTTTTTTTCAAATTATTAGCTTTTTATAGATTTTGATGAGGAAAATGTCATACTTGGTGATGTATCAAGCAGTAAAAGAACCCTGAACACTTAATTTAAAAAATCACATGTTTAGGATCTCTGTGACATCCTTTGGCTGTATAGCAGACTTCAGGTAGCTATAACAATTCTGTTGTAGTCCAGAATTTTAAAAAAATGTTGCACTTTTTACTGGGTTGTGTAAGCAGATATAAAAATAAATATATGTATAACTTTTAAATTTGCTTGATAGTGAGGATAAAAGTTTGGAATCAGCTGTTGTCAAAGTCATCAATCCAGATGAGCAATGCGACAGGAGCCTGGAGTTACAAGCATGTTCTTCCTCTGTAGTTGTAAAAGAGATTCTTCAAAAGGCACCAGAGTTAATCACTCAGCAACTGGCTTATCTCCTCAGAGGTGAGAGATTACTCTTTATATTAAATACTGAAAGGTTTAATGGAGTGTTTCTGAATTTGCTCATGCAGAAAGAGTGTGATCCATTCTTTGGTTAACAATCCCTTTAAAGACCACAGGAAGCTTCATAAAAGAAGCAGGGAGTAAAGAGTTTGTTAAAGAGTAACATTATATTGAATATTAAAAATGTGCATTTAAAAATAGGCATGAGAGGTCTTTGCTGTATCACTAGACAAGAATATTAAATGAAGCTGTCGACATACCAGCTGGGTAGCTGGAAAAGCTGCGCAGTTCGTTGATTCCAGGGGCATTGTGGACAACAATATGGATTGGAATCTAATATTTACAAGTTAAAGCTTCTCCTTCCCCAATGGTGATACTTTTTTGTAGAATGATGTTTTAATGGCGTGTTGCAAAACTTCTGCTGTTTAAAAACAGTGTTACCAAATCTTCATTTGCTCTCCTTTTCTTTTGTATTGTATGCCCAGTAGAGTACAAAGAGGGGGTGGGCTTCAACTATCAGAAGTATTTTCTTCTCCGTCTTGGAAGTTCATAGTTTGTATTCATTTTCTTGGTTTATTTGCTGCGGCAAAACTTTCCAGTTGGAAATAAAACTGGTGTTGAAAAGAACAGTCACTGCTTTTAAGTTACTTACTGAATTTTAATAATGTTCAGTGAATTTTATAGGTTTTAAGTTTTAATTATGTGAAACTGTTAAATGTCCTTTCAAGATATTAATGTGGGCGTGTTTTAATGAGGATTTTGAAAACTTGTCTACATTTAGACTTCAGAAGCAACTAGAATCTTGGCTTATCATTGTACTCATCACTGTGATAACTAATAAACATGTTATAAGAAATCAAAAAAGTTATTTTTTTTCAAATGTTCCACAGAATAAGCATTAACAGTAACACAGCATTTGGCCTGCCCTTACAGTATCTTTCCATGCTAACAAGCTGTAGTTAACCTGCCATGAAACATTTTTGTAAGCTCCAAATTTCTGTTGAGTAGCACTCCAGGAATCTAAGCAAATGACCAAGCATAATAATTGGTTTTGGATGCAGAAAAAGAAAAAAAGATTTTTGGGGAATATCAGGAGACTTATTTGTTAGTGGAGAGTTGGGAGGGAAAGGTCTGAATAATGTTCAAGAACACATTCAAGTACTGTATGTGAACGTTTCAGCATATTTTGTGCCTCTTATCTGAATCCAAATTGAAATAAAGTGCTTTTATTAGTGTTTGCATTAGAAGTAGCACTTTCAGTTTTGGGTAATGTAGTAGCTAATTTTATTATTTTGTTTTATCAATGAGTAATTAACGTTTTGATTATTATGTTTGGTAGTGTGTAGTGGATAAAAAGTCCCTGCATACCTTCTTTTGCATGGTATGAGAAGCGACTGGCAAAGCCTAGGGAGCAAAACACAGCTGCACTTGAGACTTGATGTTTTCCTCCTTCTCCCAGCAATGCAGCTCATATGGATAAAAGGTGAAGCAACGCAGCAAGTCCTCTCGGTCATTTAAAACAGAAAAAGTTATTGGTACTTAAGAATCTTTCATTACAAATTTAGAAAAAGTCAGTGAACCCATCACTGGTTTTGATGAGATTAATTTTTTAAAAAATTAAAGGTCATAGATAATAATGTATGTAAATGGCAGACCAAACTACAACAGTCTGAAAGTAAAAGATTAAATACAACCTGCCATGGTGTTTCTTTGCATATATGGTGGTCTTTTATCATGAGGTATAGTTTCTTAAATTTGTCTTACTATGGCACTGGAAACAGAGGGACCTTGTATCATGGTCTGGAAGGAGGGATGGCTGTTTTATTCTCACAGCTGGTGGATGTAGAGGCTCGCAGGTTGTCACCTCTCTCTGGGGGCACTTCACAGGCACAGAAGCTGCAAAAAGGCTCTACTGTGTTTTTCACATTTCGTTATGTTACTTCCAGTGTAAATCTGTATGTGATTAGTATGTCTAAATTTCAGGTGAAGTTCAGAAGGCCAAAGTAGAAGTCAGAGTGTTAAGAATTAGGATTTTATTTTCATAAAAACGCTGAGAGATGCTGTTATCTGAGTCTCTGATCTGGGAAGTCCTCTTTAATTTTCTTACTTTCCAGCGAGTATTTTGCTAGGAGACTTGTAAGATAATAGAAAATCTCATGTTTTAGTAATTATCATGTAGCGACCAAGACAGCTTCATTTTTTGCCTGTTGTTTGAAACTTCTTTTTTCTTAAAATCTGTTGGCAATTTTGAAATCTTAATAAAAAGGCAGATATTTATAACCTTCCACATTTCAACTTTGAGCAAGCTTTACCTGCTTGTCTATGTTTAAAAAAAAAGTCAAGAGAAAAGATGTTTCCTGTGAGACTGAGCGTTATTGATTTAGGCATTTTTATATTTAAAGATTTTTTTTTTTTAGGTGAATGCTTTTCTGGTATCTTTGTCTCCTTATCAGATGTGATATAAGCTAATTCTACCCTTGGGCTTTTGAGTAGAGCCTGCTTGGAGAGTCCGTGTTGTACAGCCATATTTGCCTTAAGTTAGAGCTTTGTGCTGTCCCTGGATTTGTGCCAGAAGCAAACAATTACAGAACCTGCCAGAGTCCCGGGCCTGTATTATTTTATTTCCCAAGAGATGTTTGTAAGGGGACTGTTGCCAAACTCAAGATCCATTAAACTGCTGAATCATTACATTCTCTGTTGCAGCCAGCTGGCAAGGATGTTATTCCAAGCACTTCACTGTCAGGTATCTTGGGTCAATGCACTCTCAAAAATGCCTCCTTATGTTTATTTGTATAAGGCCTTGAAGGATGCCACAAGGTGCAAGCCGCAACATGTAAATACAGACTGATTTCGAGCAAGAGCGTCAGCAGCTTTTTAATGTGAATCTGTTTTTGCTAATGGTGAGCTGCATAGTTGAGGTCTTTTCATATCCTTTTGGGGCAGTCTGACTTTCAGTAGAGAAGATTAGTTTGTTATTCTAGCCACCCGGACAAATGTTAAGAAATGCCCTTTTAAGGACTTTGGGAATTATGCCAGGATTTTTTTTGGTTCTGTCTTATACATTAATCAGATGATTCACATGTTCCCCCACTGATGCATCCTTAATATATATGCCAGGAAGAAAGGATCATTTTGACCTGCACCAAACACTGCACTTACTTGGACTGACACTTTTTTTTAATATATGGAAGCAGTTTTTTTGGAGGCTGTAGTCCTCCTCTCTTCTCCCCAGTTACATTTTATTCCAGCTTCATCACATTTCCTGTTAATTACGATAAAGATTGCTTACTTGGATATGTTTACAATTTTGGTTTGTGGTTTTTTGAGGGTTGTGGGGGATGTGTGTATGAGGAGTGCTGAAGTATACTTTCCATGAGGGACTGTTGGTTTCCCCCTTTTCCCTGTCCTTTATTTTTCCAGGTTATGGCACAAAACCTTGACAGGAGAAATGCCTATATTTTCATTGTACTATTTCTCTCAGCCATAAACTTATAATTCAGGAGATGCTTGTGCTGTTCTTAATGTTTTCCCAAAACGACTTCTGCCTTCATTATATCATGTTTAATATTAATGCACAGCAATTGCTTTTGGCAAAACTAATGCTTCACTTCCAAAGTGCTTTGCAAAAAAAGAATAAAATGCACATTTTTTAAGAGCCTTAGCCGATTTTCTAGTGACCTCTTCTTCAGAAAGAAAATGTAGTAAACTGTGATGTACACAAGAAATAATATTGAATCTTGTATTGCGTATTATATATTTTTTTCTCTGCCTGTAAGCAGACAGAGCAGCCACCATTATGCTTTCAGAAACCCTGAGGGAGTTGCACCAGCACTCCGTAAAATCTGCAGGAGATTTCTGAGACCATGTATTGCTTTTACAGCAGGTATTTATGAGACGGAACATGACTGAGTGGACTAATGACCTTTGGTCAAGCAAAAGTACCTTAAGTGAACTCTTTTTAAAAACTACTTGGAATCTTAACCCTCACAGGAATGCTGAGGATGCGTGGAAGAGAAGAAGTGTACCTTTCTTTCCTGCTGATGATGACAGAATTGAAGAATGATCATAGTATTAAAGGACAAGTAAATGTTGATCTCAGGACTTGGTGACACCCTAGTAATTTGAGAATTTTCCTTTTCTGGCTTTCATCCTAGTAGAAAAGTTCTCAATTGCAAGCACTACAGTATTGCTGTGACTAGTGACAAAAGCAGCCTTTTAAAAACCTTTCTAGGGTGTCTGCCTATGGTGAGTGAAGCTCACGTCACGTTGACTTCCAAACTGGTGAGCTTGGTTGGACATAAAACTCACACCTCTTGTTCTTCTGCATTTTCCTGTATGTTTATATTAGGATTTTCTCTTATTGGTCTTACCCAAATATTCCATTCCCTGAAGCACACATAGCTGTGGTAAAAGTTTCATACATTGTGTATACGAGGTTCTGGGCAAATGGACAGGCTGCCTAACTCATCTTAGTGCTGCTGGAGGACTTAATGGGATATGCTGCAGCCTCCCTCCAGTAGGTATGATGAATTTGAGCACACATTCTAGATCCAGCACTTTCTGCTGGAGTCTCCATTTCCTTTGTGTGTACATGAGCAATTTCCCTTTCTGTTTCTGGAGGAAGAAAAAAAGCAGAAAATTGCTGTTGCTAAAATATTTTATGCAGCCTGGTCCCTGAGCTGCCATTTATCCAGGTGCCTCTCTCTGCTGACTGAAAGCGTGTTGTGGGGTGTCTAACTGATTCTGGTCACCAGTGTTCCCGAGGTATAGAATATATCTCAAGAGTGTATATGTAGCACAAGCACTGTTATCTGCTGTGGGGTTGAACAACAAAGGGATATTTTTAGATGAATTATTGTGGAGGCTGCTGATTGAGAAATTTTCTTCCTGTTAGAGGGACTGAAAACCAGACCTTGAGTGGGGTATAGATATCCTGGGTGCTTTATATGTGAGTTATTTACCTGCAGAAATCTGAAATGTGCTTGTTATGGAGCCAGGTTTGTGTACCTAAATTTAGAAATGTTAATCTGGATCATTATACATGATTTTCATACAGTCTATATTTATTGAGTATTTTTAATACTATCAGATAGAGCATCAGCATTGCCTTAAAGTGGTTGAAAGACTGACGTAAAAAGCTGCTGTGAATTAAAAGAATATTGGTAGTAATAGAAACACAGAATGGAGCTTCATGTATTTTTATTTAATTCCAGAAATTAGTATCTGATGGGGAGCAGCTTTTGGCTTGTTAAGCATTATTTATTATTTAATCCACACAGGATTTGTCTAATAACGGTGTGTTTATTTAGCATGGCACAATTATTTTGTTGCAAGTGCTTTGTGAATTTTGAAGAAATGCTATTTGTTATTTCATGTGATGACATTGTAGGAGAAAAGAAAAATGAATATATAGTAGATGTTTGGATCCTAGCTCACCTGGTGAGATTGAGGGTGGATGTGTCAAGGTTTTTCATTTACCCTTTTTTGCTCTCTGCTAAAGCCTAAACACTTCATTTTGCAGTAAATATCATACATTATTTTACTCATTTGGTTATTGACCCAGCATGATGCAATGAAATCATACTCTTGTTTGAAATTCTTGTGCACAGTAGAGTAATAAATAATTGCAATGCTGAAGTATAAGATTTTATTATCCTGACTTTACTGTGAGCAATTGGAAGCAAACACTGTCTTTGGGTATGTTAATAAATGGTATCCCAGTCTCCAGGGAATGAAAGGGTGTCTTTATGTGCAACACATAGTTGTCTGAAAAGATATCACTCTCACTTCTGTATTGTAAGATGATTCCAATCACTATAAAGTTATTTACTGGGTTGTGTCCCTCTTAAATTTTAAAATTTTGGTTGTCTGAATTGGTGTTTTTTTATTGTGTACATTGACAAGAATTATCCAGAGTCAGTTATACCACAGTGACCAATGACTTTAAGGTCATTTGGTTCCAGCACCACTGCCATGGACAGGGATACCTTTCACTGGTCCAGGCTGCTCAGAGCCTAGTCCACCCTGGCCTTGAACACTTCCAAGGGGTGGGACATCCACATCTTCTCCTGTTCCTGTGGCTCACCATCCTCACAGTAGAGTGTTTTCTGCCTTATGTCCTTTGTAGGAGTTCACTGACACGTCTGTAGAAGGAAGGCTGACCATGTGTATCGGTGATTGAGACACGGACTTCGCCGGGTTCATGCAAAGCCAATTTTTAATACACAGAGCACATCTTTATATAGTGTTACAAACCCACAGTTCAGCAACTACAAACTTCAGCTTCTAAAATAACACACTTAACATTTCTAAGGACTGCAGATTACTATCTCCTCGCCCAATCTCCCGTTAACGATCCTGCTCTTTGTCTCTTCTCCTGCTCTTTGTTTCACCTCTGCCAGACTCGGCC
>VXBT01005599.1:14253-25395 GCA_013400235.1 Oriolus oriolus | reverse complement strand
AAATTAAAAACATATAGAGCTTTGTGTAATCTATCCTGAGGTGTTGCACCATGCATCCCATCCTTCTGTTGCCGCAATAGGTGTTTCAGTGTGCTGTGAGCTCGTTCAATGAGAGCTTGTCCTGTGGGAGAGTGACGAATTCCTAAAATATGCACCCCCGCACATGTGGATTTATGTTTCAGAATGCACCAGCACTTGGTCTAATGCTTGGAGAGAGGAGTGTAGGCTGGCGTGCTGTTGGCTGCTGCTGGCCGTGGTGCGTGGCTGTGTTGGGTGGGTGTACAGGAGCATGCTGCACACCGTGGCAGCACTGGGACCAGCCAGGTAGCTGTAGCAGAGGCACCAAAGAGGCGCCCAGTTCAGATTTAGGAGCTTTATGTTAGGAGGATGTTTCTGTGCGAATTCACTGAACTCTCAGGGGAAACAACCTCCAAGAAGGAAGGGGCTTGGGAAGCAATACAGTAAACCTGCTAGTCTCTGTAGTACCTCTTTGATATTTACAGGAGACATTAATTTTTTGTCTTTCAATGTTTCAGGAAGCATTCTCTTCAAGTGCATGTCTTTGGAAGCTGACAGAATTACAGAGCAGCAGGAGAAAGTACTGTCAGTCTTGGAGGAAAAGTTTCCAGATCTTCCACCACGAGAGGAAATTATTTCTGTTCTTCAGGAGACTCAGGTTAATGCCCAAGGTAGTGCAACTTCCTTTAATTTTTCACACCTGCTACAAATTTATTTATGTAACTGTATCAGAATATTGTTTTATTGTGTGTGGTGAAAATAGGTACAGCATCCTATCTTCATTGACAGTTAAATGTAGTATATTAATTTTAAATTAAGTTGCTTAAATTTTAAATCATGGAATTGTGATTTGTTTTGAGGAACTACTAAGCTCATAAATAATCTTGTATTGTTTTTACAGATAAAGTTAACATTAATTGATTTCAAATATTGCTTTTACGAGTGTATGCTCATCAAGAATTTATGTTGATTCACATGGACATAATAAATGTTGTCAGCCCATGTGCAGAAATTGTGTTGCGATTGCCTATGTGGTGTGGAAGTAGATTTTGTTTTATGACCCTTCCCAGATTTACTAAGGGCTGTGTACAGGTAAAGTGAATTTGACATCAGACTAGGATTAAGGATGCAATGGGAAAGTTGCAGTTCTTTTCCTTTCTTCTGATAGAAATACCAAACAGAAGTATTCAGTGATCTGAAGTGGCAATGTTTGAACCCAAAATTTAGTAGCAGGCTTTTGAAGGGACGCTGTGAAAGCCTGAAGAAAATTGTTGCAATAACTCTTACGTTTTTTTACTAACATTTGCTGCCAAGTTGTTACCAAACAGTGAGTATTAAATTCCTGAGATATTTCTCTGTTAGATACATCAGGTAAACACAGGGTCTGTGCAGACCCACAGTCGTTTTTTATTGTTCTCTATCTGCCCGTACGCAGAAATCAAAATTCAGACCATCAGCCTAAGACAGCTGGCCTGTCTGGTAGATAAGGACAGAATTTGAGGTGCTGCTTCCTTTGCCCTTTCTTTCAGCGAGATTAAAAGCTAATTTAGTTCGGGTCTATAAATGTTCATATGAATTCTCTTAAGTTCCTCCACTCATGTAATCATAGTTCAGGAATGAACTGTATGCGGTCTAGATTGGAAAGTGGCAGTGACAGTGGCTTTTATGGAGGTCAGTTCTTAGTTCTGCCAGTTGCCAGGTAAAGTGGTTTAGTACTGTTTTTCATGAAGTTTTCCCTAATATCGAATGCAAAACTTGGACAAGTATATGTAGTAGGTTTATTCTGCATGGTACTGGTTGCTAGTAATTTATATATGTTTCATGAGACATGAGGAGAGCAGTGTCATGCAGTCTTTTTGCTTACAGCTCCTGTTTTCTGTGTATTTTTAGGTACATATTTAGTGTATATTCATCGGACATAAGCATATATTGCATGTGACTTTTCTGTTAGTAGGATGCTGCTGAGTTTCAGAAGCCCCTTGAAGGATGTAACCACTGCTGAGTATTTGACCTAATTTGCTTGTTATTTCAGGCAGTATTAGGACAATTCAACAAAAAAATGTCTCAGTTTCATGCAGAAATAATGGTTTATTGGCCTGAATTATTTTTTTATTTGAGGCACAATAGGTTGCAGCCCACCAGAAAGTCTATAGGTTACATGCAAAATTTTCAAAATGACAGATGTGTAAATGTTCATCTTGTCATTGGATTGAATGCAGTAGCTGCACTCTGTACAGAAACAGCAATGAAAAGATTAATTTCCTTGTCTCAAGTTGGTATTTATTTCCCTCTTGGAAATCATTCATACAAACACATGGTGGGTGTTAAATTCCAAAGCTGTAAAGGTTGGTGGCCATTTTAGTTGTCGCCCTGCACTGAGATAGGTGGCTCGCAGCATTCTTTTTGTAGACATTTGTCTATCATGTCTGTATTGCAATCTTTTGATGTAACTATGTTCCTCTACATAACATGTATTTCTTTTGAGAATCTCCACATCATTTTAGACAAACATCTCCAATGAGAGAAACTTAGTCACCTGGATTTTCAATGCATTGTGCTTAAAAGTGCCAGTATGTCTGGTTGCAATTCCAGTTTTACACCATTGTTTCTGATAATGTTTCTATGGCACATAAATATATTTGTAGTTTGTGAATGATTTGATGTACGTAAGAGACCCACTGGTGTTACCAATTTGTGAAGAAGGTCAGAAACGTTGAGTGACTGTGTTTAAAGAATATCTTAAGTGCCTTGCTTTTGAATATTTCCACAAGTGCTTTTGAATATATTACTTATTTCAGAAGTATTTTATATTGGTGATTTCATGTTAGACCACAGAAATGGTCTGTCTTTGCATTTATCATCATCAGGAATTACATTCACTTAAAAAACTGAGTGTTCACACAGGAGCACAGATGTTGCAGGAGACTTAATTCTTCATACTTGCTGTTAGTGTGTATCCTCCCTTAAATCTCTTCCTTAAAAAAAATCCCTCTAGAAAAATTAAGCATTGAAATATTAATGTTTGTGGTAGTATTAGCAGGGACCAAAGGATGCGGCAGCACAGCAATCCAGCGAGAGAATGAATTATTTATTAATTTACAATGCCATTTATATATCCTGGCTCCATAAAATGATTGGACAGTGTTCACAGGGTGATTGGTCTAAGTCCTGGACACCCATTTAAAAATATTGTTACTGTACCAAAAATGTAACTAGACAAAACACCAAGTGTGAATGCTATTTACAAAACCTATCTTATTGTTTACATAGCTTGCGTAGTAAAGGAAAATTCTCACAGAATTAGTGCAGAAAATCCCTCTGCTAGTAGCACTTCAGTATCCACAAATGTTGATTTAAATTCTCTCATATGATATCTTGAAATACAGAAGGTTCAGCATTAAGGTCTAAGCTGTGTTTTTAATTTATGTTGATGCATATGTCAGCTATAGATACTTGTATATATGGAAATTAGTTTCTTTTCTCAAACAGGTGTGAGTATTGAGGAGATTATGCTCAAGGATCTCAAGGAGATTTCAGATGGAGAAATCAAAGTAGCAATTAGCACTGTGAACATGACGCTGGAGGTAAGAGGAAGCTTAAAACATGTTAAACAGCCTTATTGCATATGGTGATGGTTTTTTAAAACAGATTTTGAACAAGTTATTTTCTCAATATTTTTTCAGTATGAGCAGAATTTTCAGTGATTTAATTAACTTTGAGAGAAGTAGTAGCTATTTGTTATCTGACTTACATGATTATGGTATTATGATTATTCTCTCCCATTAAAGTGTACCAGGGTGTGTTAAAAACAATGGCATAAACAAATTGCAGCCTTTGGGTGAATTGAAAGTGTGAGCGTTCTGTTGTACTTCAGTAGGTAGTTACTAACTAGGACTTTGTCCTGCCTTTCACTTATAGTACAGCATAAAATTTTATAAAGTCAGCTCTCAGATTTTTGAGGGGACAGGAGATGTTTTCATGTCTTCTAGAAATCTATCTTGAAACTGTGTAATGAGGTTAGTCCATTGCCTCATTGCCTAAACTAAATGCCTGTTGGTGGAAACAGGAGTACCTCAATGGGCCAGAAGTTAGTAAAATTTTGATCTTTTCAATCAAAACTATGGATTTGTCTTTATGAGTATCCCTGAGACAGCCTGGAAGTGATTTTGTTTCTTGAGCAGTCCCAAACATTTTGTAAATGCTTAGGGAAAACTCTTGTGTAATATGTTTTGAATCATTATCTCAAGACAATTTGTGGTACAGATGTCAGTAGCTATCTATCTGAAGGAGAGATACATGTTTCTGGATATTATGTAAAAATGTTATTTTAAAAATACCAATGCTTAGATCACTGAACAAGTATGGCATAACACTATTATTTCTGATTGAAGTTTGCATACTGATATATTGATTAATAATAAACCCCAAGTGGTCTGAAGAAAATCTCAAGAACAAAGGCATCCTTATATAGTATATATTTGTAATTTTCAGTCTCTTCATTTGCTCGCAAGTCACCTATATGGAAGTATTTGAAATGTAGAAGAAATTGTCATCTACTTTTGCAGTAAATCAAAACTTTTTTTTTACCTCAAGTACTATTTAAAAAAAAACGATTCTCTTGAATAGTTCTTCCTTTGCATGTCCTAGGAGATTTCTTACAATATATGTCTTATGATGTTTTTTACAAAAAATAAGGTGCTTCTGTCATTGAAGAAGTTTTTGGTACAATCCAGCTAATGATTATCCATAGATTTTTGCTTGCATACTAAAATACATGAAGCAAATTGGATAGCAAAGCTTCAAGAAATGAAGTAGAATCTAATTGTTTTCGGTTACTTGTTTCAATATTAAGCAGTCTTTACCACCAAAACTTCACTGCTCTTTGAACCATAATTTGATCCTGAAAATTATGCTGAGGCTGGGAGGAAAGGGGTTGGGGAAGGAGTACTGTAAGATAAATCTCGGAAAGAGAAAATGGGATTTTCAAATATTCGTAATAAAATCTTCATCTTCTTTAGTTTTGAATCTTTATCTTTTGAATCTTTCTCTGTTGGTTTCAGTTAATGGTGGACAGAAGTAGGAGCTAGTTATGAGCTAGCTTTAGCATTGCATTTTCTTCTTGTTTATTTTGCGTTAAATCATGTTTAATAACTATGTAGAATACAGACCTTGCGCTCTGGATATCTAAGCTCCAGGTAAATCTGTGTGAACTCATCTTTGCTACTCTTCATGCTCAAATTAATTGTAACTCAGAACTAGTCTGCCCTTTGGCTGGATCTCACAATTTGACTTTATCAGCAGTAGGTGTTCTAGTCCTCAAAGCAGGCAAATTTTCAACCTTTTTTCAATGACAGTGTAACATGTGATGCTGACTTACCTTGGCAAAGAAGTGTTAAGATCTGGTGGTCAAGCAGTAAATGTTTCATAATTGTTTTACTTACATAGCTAGTGGTCATTGCGGAGGGCAGAGGAGATTCATTTTCCTGTAAGAACAAACTGAACAGATTTTACTGATGTTAGCTGATTTTTAGTCCCACTCTGTTAAGGAGTTTTATTACTAGCACTTTTGATGGGATTTCTTTCTGGAAGTCACAAGTACCTTCCTCTGCTTTTTGCTGTCTGTTGTTCTGCTCTGAATAGTTTGTGCCAGAAAAGGCTAACTTTTCAGGGGTGTAACTGCTTTTTTTTTCCTAGGTGTAGTCTTTGCAAAGTTACTGTGATGGAGATGAATTTTGCATGTGCTGCATTGATGCCTTAGGATTTTGGCTTTTATATTTTTCAGATCCTGTACTACTTTAGTGTGTAACTCTAAAACTCCACATAGCCTGTTAGCTACTGTTCTCACATTCTGGTTAGACACAGCAGATCTTTTCTAGGCCTGAGACTCAAGGACATCTTGTTGTCCCAGGCCCCGAAATATGTAAACAAATCCTCTAAAAAGGGGGAAAAAATTTGGGGTAATGACGTCATTACCTGAAATTGTAATTGGAGGATTAACCCTGATATGCAGATAGACCAAACGTATAAAAGTATGAAAAACTCGTGACCCATTGTCCATTTTGGGTGTAGCCCTAGGTCTCTGTCTGCCCATAGTCTACCTTATTGAAGGCCCTTCAATAAACACCCACTTTTATCCTCTCAGTTTTGTCTAGCCTCTGTTTTTAGGTAGCCCCAACAAGGCATCAGCATTACTGCTCTTTTTTCAAACATTTTCTGAACGCCCTCATTTTTGGTGCTTGACCAGCAAAAGATGGTTTTTTACTCAGTGTTATTAGCGATAGGAATCACGTGTAGTTACTTCACCCAGTATCAGAAGCACAATACGTATAAGGAAATTACTGACAAAACTGTCCAGACCTGTCTATTCAGTTTAGAATTCTGTTATGAACTCAAAATACACAAACTTTAATGAATTAATGATTTTCTCAGCAGTAATAATGGTAATTTTTCATTTGCGCTCAAAATGCTCCACAGACATTACCTGATGAAGTGTTGAGGACACATGAAGAACAGGCTTGGCAACAGGTGTTGAATCTCTAGTGTGTTTGTGGTTTTGCTTCTTCAGAAGTATAAAAAAGTCACCTTTTTTTGGTAATAATCAACAAATATGCAAAAGTATCTTCCATTGAAGTGCTTTCTATAGGGCAGTCATTTTGTGTGGATTTGTTTATGTTTCTCAGTCTATATGCAGCTTTGCGTAGGCATTTCTGGCCTTCCTGGATTTAGGTGGCATTAAAGCTGTTAGTTGAAATCAGACCTATGTCACTGGTGACTGGCAGAGTATATGCTGCTTGGATTTCACATACATAACCACTTCATTTTTGAAGAGAATGTCGAAATAAAAGTGACACTGCCCGGCTCACAGTTATTTTTGTTGCCTTTGCTGGAAAGTTTCCCCAGGTCATAATAATGATTACTTATAGAATATTGTAGCAAAATTCAATGCATGTGTTACAGTTAATTTCTGTTACATTATGTTATACCCTGAGAGTATCTTTTGCTGCTTCTCTGCTGGAATTCTCTTGGAAATGAGAAATGTCTTCTCAATGTGACTTTCTGAGAAAGTAATTTTTTTCCTGAGAAAGGAATACTTCTGCTGTATAGCAAACTCTTCTCTCTGCTTTTTCAAGTGTGGTGCACTGGGAGAACAATCCCGGTTTCATGAGTGCTCAGTTTAGTTGAAATGGCTCATTATAGCATAGATTAATAATATGCTTGTTGGACTAAAGTCTTCTATCTGGTGGTTCATGAAAATTTATTCTAACTACTCACAGAACTTGTGAATATAGAAAATCAATTACAACATGAGGAAGCAGTCCAGTCAGTTGAAAACAAGGTCTATGATTGTCTGCTACTGACTGTGACGGACAAGGGTATGTATGTTTTGAAGGCTGACTGGTCTGCTGAAGTTCATGCCTCTGGCCATGGCATTCACATAGTTCATAAAGACAGTTTCCAGGTTGTAGAGGTGGTATGCCACTTCTGTAGGAGTTGTATGCCACTTCTAAAGGCTTAAAGAACAGAGAGCGCCAGTGGAGGCTGCTGTCAACAGTATTGTTTCCTCAAGAATGTGACCTGCAAGTTCATGCTGCCACGGGAAGCTTGACTGTTCTTTGGTAGCCTCCACAGTCCAAATGAGTTGGGGATGGTACCAGTAGGAAATTCTGTCTCTTGTAACAGCTTCCCCCTTTGCGGCTTTGTGCCACAAAGTTCTCAGAGGAACGTACGGTGGCTGTTCCAGCAAGAGTAACTTAAGAAATACAGAAATGTTTGGGTGCACAGTTTATCATCTTCTTATGAAAAAATAGTCTGATCTCGGAGATATAGTTTAATTTTAAGGCTGTTTTGTAGTAAGAAATGCCACTGTTTTACTAATTTGGACAATTTTATTTCTGCATTTTGAAAAGTGATGTCCTTAATACTTCTGTAGAGCAAATCAGGAACCTCTATCTTAGCTGAAGCATGTCAAACAAGTGCTAGGTAGACCATTACACCCAAATAAATGAGATTACAATGTATTTCTTTGAAGATTTGAAGTTTTGTTGTCTATCTGTAATGATTATGTATATATATATTGTGTATTTGGGAACTTCTTTCTTTCAGCATGAATATAAACGTATTTTAAATGGCAGATTGGTCCGTGAATTTGTTTTTAATGCTAAAAAACAAAACAAGAAGCAAACCCCAAGTAAACATGTTAACATTTAATCTTCCAGTAATGGAATTGGAAACAAAATTCGCAGCAACTTACAATACCAATGCGGTTCAAAAGTATTTTTCTGATGCCTGTTGTGAGAAGTTAGGGTATGTAAAATAAATGATGTATGGAGCTGTAGGAATGCGACTTTTGCAGACTACCTTATGTCTAAGGAACATTAAACATAGAGTTCTCGTTTAGCAAATAAATAACCATTCATTTCAATGGCTGCATAGTCTGGACTTCTGTGCATATTTTTGCAAAGATGAGAAGAGGCCATTAAGGATTTAATATAAAATAAATCGCCACGGGGTCTTCTTGTAGTCCTAGTCTTTCTGCCACATGGTGTGTCACTAATGTGCATAAATGGGCTTAAATGAATTTGTTATCTGTATTACATTTGCAGTATGTATATATTTATATATTATTTTTTAATTGTGTTTAAAAATAAAACATTAAATACATCATTTTCTGAGAGTTGAAAACATACCATTTGTAAATAAATCAACCTTAATTAAGGTCTTAAAATGTCAGTGTGTGATATGTGCCTTAGGAAAATTTATAACATGTATAGTACATAAGGCTTAAACATACTTTCATTTGCTTTTTCAGAAGTATTAGGAGGGCAAAGTCATAACCTCGTATGACTGAGTAATGCAGCCACACGTGCATTAATGTAAATACCATACTCATGCTTAGACATCTGACTGCCTTCTTCTGGAGACAATAGCTGTTCAGTTGATGCCTCAGGTCAGCCAGAGTACCCCACTTGTAATGAGTACAATCCAAGGTGTGGAGAGATTAGACAGACAAGCTGAATTCTCTGTAGTGACTTTTCTCTAAAGGTATGCAACTAATCTGGTGGAGAGAACCATGTAAGTGGTGGATTTAGGTGGTTGCCATTGCAGCCAACTGGGAAATAAGCCAGGCCAATCGGAGCAGTGACAACTGTTCCTTAGCTGCCTCCCAATATAAGAACAAGACCAGCTACCTCAAGTTTATTTATACCAGTGTACGCAGCCTGGACAATAAACGCTAGGAACTCGATGCCCAGTCAGAAAGTCAGGGTATCACAGGAGTAACTGAAGCATGATAGGACCACTCACATGACTAGAGGAATACGATGGATGGTTCCAGGCTGTTTTGTAAAGAGAGTCAGGAAAAAAGAGGAGGGGGAGTTGCATGTTAAGGAGAACCTCAAATGTATAGAAGTCAACTACAGTGACTATGGAAGCCCTATCAAATGCCTCTGGGTCAAGGTTAAAGGGGTCATCTCCAAGATCGACCTCCAAACCAAGCCAGTAAGGGAAAAAAAGCAATATTTGGGTCACTTAAGCAAGCTCTAGATAACAGATCTTGGGTCTTTTAGGTGACTTCAACTATCCAGACATTCTTGGTAGAGCAATACAGCAGGTCACAACATCCGTCAAGTTCCTGGAATGCATAGCGGACTGCTTCCTCATATGAACGTTAGATGTGTTAACCAGGAGTGAGGCACAGCTGGACTTGCTGCTCACTGAGCAAGGAAAGCATTGCAGTGATTGCAATGTTGTGGAGTTTGGGGTCTGGCTGTGCACTCTGAAGGTTAGTACTAAGGCAGAGGTTTTAGATTTTAGAATAGCAGAGCTCAAGTGAAAGGGAAGTTTCCATGGAGAATAAAGGAGCTAGTGACTGCTGGGAGTTTTTCAAGGTTGCTCTCATGGAAGCATAAAACCAGTTCATCCTCCTCAAAGAGAAGGGAATGGAAGTAGGTGGAACAAGAGACCCTCTTGGGGTAACTGTGAGCTTCTGAGTCTGTTCAAGACCAAAAGAGAAGCACACCAGAGATGGAAAAAGAATTAAAAATCTGTTGAGAACCATGAGAACGTTGCCAGGGCATGAGATGCCGTTAGCAAAGCGAAGGCTCAGCTTGAATTTAAAGTGGCAAGAGATGTCAGAATCTACAAGAAAGGGTCTTTGAATATATAAACAACAAGCAGAAACAGGAGGAAACTACTGGCCCAGTGTTAAATGGGAGAGGTGAATTAGTCACCAACAACAGTGAAATGGCAGAAGTTCTCAACACTTCCTTCACCTCTGTTGTCACCAGCACAGTTGGGCCCCCAGATGTTGGAAACAAAAGTCCATGTTGGTGCAAATACAGACCCACTGTCTGTGAAGGAAAAGTTGCTGTGTGGACTGTTACAGGAACTTGACTCTTGCAGATCGGTAGGACCTGGCAATATCCACTGAAGAGTACTGGAGAGCTGGCTGGGGTCATTGTGAGGCTGCTCTCCATAATCTTTGAGAAGTTGTGGAGATCAGGAGACATCCTAGGAAGGCTAATGTCATCACCTTCTACAAGAAGGGCTTAAAGGAGGATCCAGGAAATTATAGGCCCTGGAAAAGTTATGAAACAAATCCTCCTGGGAAGATTCATTGCAAGTCAGATGAAACAGGTGGTTGGGAAAAGCCAGTGTGGATTCTCCAAGAGCAAATTGTGCTTGAGAAACCTGATTGCCTTCTATGGCAAAGTAACCTGCTTGGCTGATGTGGGGCAAGCCATGGACATTGTCCACCTGTGTTTCTCCAAGGCTTTCTCCATGGTCTCTCACAGCCTCCTGGTGAAGCTGCTGTGTTACAGCATGGACAAGCTGCCTGTGCAGTGGGTGGGGAACTGACCCACAGGCAGCACCCACAGTGGGGGTAAATGGCTCCTTTTCCAACGGGCAACCTGGCACAAGTGGGGCCCCCCAGGGAATGGTGCTGGGCCCAGCACTGTTTCATGTCTTCATAAGTGGTCATCCAGAGCACTTACAATCACTCAGGGGTCAAGTGAACACTTTGGAAGGGAGAGCCACTGTTATGATCCAATTATTATTAAGGTTCTTTGGAAATTCCTCTGCCCGCATTAATGTGCAAATGAGACCATATGCCAGTGACAATAA
>VXBT01005599.1:0-13829 GCA_013400235.1 Oriolus oriolus | reverse complement strand
TTTATCTAACCAGCAGTTTGACTTTCAGTTCGAAGTCCCAGTCTTCAGGGAGGCTTCTTTGGTTGTAGCTTCTTTATAATGAGCAAAACTTTATGTCAATGTTTGAGGCATGAACTGTTTTCAGTCTCTGACAGCCACCCTGCAGGAAAACGTGTAGGCTGGAAGAGCATTAAAGAAGAACCTTTTGAAGTTCAACAAGGACGAGTGTAAGGTCTTAACCTGGGAAAGCAAATCCAGGAGTGCAGCACAGGCTGGGAGCACAAGGCTGGGGAGCAGCTCTGTGGAAAGGGCCCTGGGAGTCCCAGTGAGTGAAAAGCTCAATATGAGAGAGCAGGGTGCTGCTGCANAGGGTGCTGCTGCAGCAAAGGAACCCAGTGAGATCCGGGGCTGCATCAACAAGGGCATCAGCAGCAGAGATTGTCCCATTCTTGTCAGCGTTTGTCAAGCCACACCTGGAATACTGTTGTCAGTTTTGGTCCCCACTCTTCAAAAAAATATATGGACAGGCTGAAAACGATGCAAAGAAGGGCCACAGAGATGACCAAAGGACTAGGAAGCCTGACATGTTAGAAAAGAAGGTTTAGGTTACTAGAATCAGGTTCCAGTATTTACAGAGTGGCTACAAAAGAGATGGAGACTCTGTTTTAACAAAGAGTGACATGGAAAAAATGAAGGATAATGGGTACAAGTTATTCCTAGGGAGATTCTGATTAGGCACAAGAGGAAAATTTTTCACAATGAGAACAATCAGTCATTGGAGTAATCTCCCTGCAAAGTGCTGTATTCCTCAACATCAGGCACTTTAGGATTCATCTGGGCAGGGTGCTGGACCACCTTGTCTAGAGTGCTTTTGTCAAAAAAGTTTGCACTAGATCATCCTTGAGGTCTCTTCTCACCTGTTATTCTATGATTCAAAGAAGTGCTTCCTAATTAGGTGTGTGAAAACCAATGGCAGCAAAAATGACATTGATTACAGTGATTAGCAGGATTGCTTACAGTTTTCATATCAAGACCAGATTCCTTTTCAAAAGATGACATGGGGGTAATAGAAACCAAAGTTGCCCCACTCAATGAGATGCTTCTGCATGAAGTCATGTAGGATGTTAGGCAAGATGTTATTGTGGTCTCTTGAGATCTGAGAAAAATGTGAACTTGTAAAACTGGCCAAGACCATTGTGTTTACAAATCTTCCCAACTCAGCATGTACTGATTTATTCAACTGTTGTTTTTGCAAGGTGTATTTGATTATTTTATTCTATAGTACTGTCACAACAGATAGTGAGCCAGAAGCATCAGAATTTTTTGTACTTGCAGTATCACTTAAAAAATGCACAAGGTAGACAGTGGTATCAGGTGTGCAGTGGTATGTTTTTAGGATTTCATTTTTATTTCAGTATCTGAAGAAACTGCATAGATGTGATCGATTATAATTAATGTGACGTTTGGTCTAATTTGGCCCAAGCTATCATTTACAATTTTGCCTTTAATGATGTAGTTCAGTCTTCGTTCAAAAGTTAATAAACAAAGTAAAATAACTATAAGAATTATTAAAGGAATGAACAGAAACAATCTACTAACATTACAGGAAAAATGTGCTTGTGATCACAAGTACATTGTTTGAAACGATAAACTATTTTCTTTTGTGTCATTTATGAAATGTGTTTAAATAAATTAAGGTAGTTTCTTTATGAAATACAGCTGTAAAATATGCACCATCTTTCAGCTAAGTAAAATGCTATAATCTACAGTATCATTATTGGCCTGTATTTCTGACTTCTACAAAGCTGACTAATTTATCATTTGTATACTCTTCCTGTTCTTGTCAGTAGCACTCAGCTTAGCTGCTTATGGGGCATAGACATTGACAGCGGGAGGTGCTGTTTTGAGAAATGTTCAGCATAAAGAGTTGTTTCTATGAAATATAATGCACTTTTAAAACAAATTCAGTGTAAAACCTAATGTGAGCATTTAACATTTTAAGATGTGGCCCTAATGCATAAGAATATAAGAACTGATAATAGTTAGGGATGACAATAGGAATATTAGAGAAATTCTATTTTCTGCTATTTAGTTTTTGTTTTTTCTTTGCTATTGTGTGGAAACAAATTAATTAGAACATTGAACTGTTGATCCAACATTACAGTATTACATTCTAGCCATAAGTAAAAAGACATTTTGGGTTTGCTAGTGTTAGTGTTACAGTACTATAGAAGCCAGCAATTCTGCCAACAGGAAGTGAAGAGAGGTAGAATGTATTTCTAAACAAATACTCTCCTTGGTGACTACCTTTGTGTTTTTAATTGAAAAATTAAAAAATCCCTCCACTTTTAAAATTGTGTAATATTTACTTAGAATAGTGATATTTTGATGTAGAAAACCCATGAAGTATGTCTGATGTGTCTTGAAATATTACTTTTGTTCTATCTCTTTGGCAAAGCACATTCTAAAACATCTTCTGAACTCTTAATGTAAATGAGTGCTTAACACTTGTAAATGTTACAATAGCCTATGTTTTTATCATACACCACTGAATTTTATACTTTCTACTGCATATCATAAGCCTAGTCCTGAAACTATTGGATATTTTGAGATATATGAACATTTTGGAATTTATAGTTAGGTAGATCAAGCGCTCTGAAAGATCTTTACAATACATGTACGTTCTGTGTTTAGGTGATGATGGGAAAGATCCTTTTTTTGACTCTGTGTAAATGGGTATACTCTCAGGACTTGAAGTCAAGTGTTTTGTCTGACTGGAAACTTCAGGGTTTATTTAATTTTACATACATTTTAATATATTTGATTTACAACACAGGGATTAAAAAAATTACAAAATTGAAATTCAAGTTGAAAGCCTTCAGCCCTTATTTGAGTTTTCAAATTCAGATTAGCTAAGAACACTAATTCTACCAAAGACTGCAATTTTCCTTTCTCTCTTTCTAGGAGACAGATGACTTTTCACAGAAAGGTCACCACTTCTGTGTTCAGAATTATTCACAGCTTCTATGTGTCTCTAACAAAATGTAGTTTTCATCATAAAGCTGCTGCATGAATGGTATTCACCCAAAAATATAATTTCTTATGCAACTCCATAGCTAAATTGCTTGGTTAAATTTTATTTGTGTATTTAAGTGAATACATAGTACGCTGTTTGAGCCAGAAAAACCAACCTTCAGAACTCCTGTGTATATTGTGAGTACTGCAACATCTTACTTTTTTACCATTTTTTCTTTTTCCGTATAGACTTGATAAATTGTAAAATGAGAATTCCTGCAGGGTAATCTTGCATTGCTTTCATGATAAAGACCTTTATTATTTTCTCCGTAAGGAATTCTGTGCGTGAATATATCATTTTTAGTCTTGAAATTGCTGCATTTCTGAAATGAAATATCTTTAACCAAAGTAACAAAGGACAGATTGAATTTCTTAATTACAGAAAGAAAAAAAAGAGTAGGAAGTGTTCAGGGTCTACCCTTGGCTTTTTCCGGACTGAATTTTTTTTAAAAATTACTTTGTCAGAAGAATAAATCTCAATATTTTGAGTTTTTAAACTCTCCTTATTTGTGATTTGTGGTTAATAAAAAAATCATCCTTTGACTGAAAACTTAGGTGTGGGGAGATTTTTGTTTCTCACGTTAGCATAATTTTTGTGATTTTGTACAAGGTCTGAGAGTTTTCATTACTGTTTAGACTAAAAAAAAAGGCAAAACACAAGCAGAATAGGATACTTTCTTCAGCTGTGATCATGTAGCTCTCAATGTGTCAGAATTTCGTATGCCTGTTGGGTGTTTGCCTTCCAGAATTCTTACTTCTGAACAGAATAAAACCACAACACTTAGGTTCACTTAGGTGAGGAAAAACCTACTGAGGCTGCAAAATTTATGCCAGAGCAAAATAGTGGCAGCTGCTTATTTTCTCTTCCTCAAATAAGAAAAATCCTAATTTTTGCATTACAGTGATGGGGAATTGAGGCATGTATACAACTGTTTCACACTTTGGGAGGATGTCTCAGTTCTGTGAGAAAGAATTAAGATGTCTGAATATGGGCTGCTTGGTTCTGTGGGTCAGGTCAAAGAGGATTATAGAGTTGTTAGTAAAACAAAACAGAGAACCTGAAAAACTATCTATTTTCATTGCCAGATGTTTTTTCTTCCTCCGTTGCATGAACAACTAAAGCCCTTGGAAAAAAATATCTCCTTCTCTGGATGCTACCTTTACAAACAAGATGGATCAGTTGGTATTTATTTGTTACCGGTTCTGGCACTTCCTACAGGAGGACAAATGTCACTGCTAGATATGTTGTAACTTGGTGGCATTTTATCCTTCTGGTCTTGCTGCTGTTGTTACTTTAGTCACATTTGCAGGGAAATTTTATGAAACTTGATTCTCTCTCCATCCTTTATGAGGCAGGGGGGAGGGAAGACCTAGACTTAGAGAAAAAGAAAGGTAAGAGTAAACAAGGTCCACAAGGAATCATCTTCAGTCCCTTCTTTATTTTCCCCACTGCAAGCTTGCCAGAGAGATATGGTCAGCATGCTGTGCCTGGATTCCACATGCAGAACTTGATTGTTTCTTAGATTTCATGGATGACAGACCTTTGTGTATGCTTGTTTCATGGTCAGTGTTTGCAACAGTCTAGTAAGGAAAAAAGTTGGAATAAATTAATTTTGTACTTCAAATGGGAACTGTTAGGTCAGCTCTTCAGTTGGTAGAACACCATGGACTTAGATTAGTTGTAGATTGTTTCACTGGAAGAAGGATTTGAGGATGAGTTTGAATAATAAATGGCAACTTTACAACCGAGAATGTCTGTAATTGTGTTTTAGAACCAAAAATCTTAACTGAACACTGATTTAAGTGTAATTTTTCTGTCCTATTTCATGACATGTTGAATCATATTCTGAAAATACACTGTTTTGGTCTAAAAAGTTTGTCACCTTATCTTTTCCTAAATAAACAGGGTTAGCTGGGTTGCTTCTCAGCATTTGCTATTAAAGAAGACTTTATAAATAAAGGGGCTAGAGATAATTCAGAAATAAAAAAATTATTTTCCTTTCACATCTCTCAGTTGAGTATTTGCCATATGGGTTGCTCAGCATTACATTCTCAGCAGGTCTAATTTATGGTAAACACACAGTGAGTGAACAGAAAAAAAAAAGGCAATGAAAATATTAATATACTCCCTTCACTCCATTTTTTTTAAACTGAAATCAGCTTATTCAGGTTCAGCCCATATAGTTATGGCACTTAGTTGAGTATGTGTGTATTTCCACTCTGCTGGGAGTTTGTGAAGACTGAAATGCTGCACTTTTTTTGCCGTGAGACTGATTTGCTGGAGCCTGCATGGCAGTGTGTCAATGGTACCTTCCTCACTCTGGTCTGGCATGCTGCCAGCTGCCCCAGGGCTGTGCTTTCTCCATGAAGGACAGTTGTTGGAAAACATCACTTATCTTGCTGTGGGATGGGGTGCTTTAGCTTTTCCCTGGGCTTCTGCAAGAGGATCACCAACTAAATGAATGTGTTCATCTTCTGGGCCACTGCTAGGATTTGGATCAGGCACAGAAGGAGGTATAAAATAAATCAAAAATAAATAATGGTATGGGTTTTTCTCAACCACAGCTGTGGAAATCCATAGCATCAGTATTTTGAAAACGTCCCAGCTCCAGTGATCTCCTGGGGCATTCTCTTACTATTGTGTATGCTTTCTTTCTCTCTGGGGGTTGTCTTCTTCTCTAGGGACTTTGCTGCCAGTACTGTCCTTCAGGGACTCTTTAGAGCTTGGTCAACCCTACTCCTTGTATGTGTCAGCAACCCAAGTGACCACCCTTTAATGAGTGCTTCCAGCCCAAAGAAAGAGGTCTTTTCCACAGGTAGGTCTGCATTGCTATATTAAAAATACCCCAAAAATATCTGTTTTACATTTAGGAGTGGGCATATCTGAGCAAAAGAAACTCCATAGCATAAACAGATGCATTGTTCTGAATAATAGAAATGGCTGCCATTATGCACTTCATATTGTAATTGCAAACATGAAATAGCTACAAAAAAAAAGCCTTAAAAAAGCAGTGTTTTGCATCTTGCCCTCTCTCTTCCAGTTATACATTAGACCTTGGTAATGCATATACTTTCCTTTCTGCCTGGATGCTGTTTGTTCCAGCAAGAAACCTGCATGTTCCCATTCCAGATATGGATTCAGCTGAGAAGGACTTGGGGGTGCTGGTGGGTGAGAGGCTAGACATGACTCAGCGATGAGCACTCACAGCCCAGAAAGCCAAATATGTCCTGGGCTGCATCCAAAGCAGTGTGGGCAGCAGGGCCAGGGAGGGGATTCTGCCCCTCTGCTCTGCTCTGGTGAGACCCCACCAGGAGCTGTGTGTCCACCTCTGGGGTCCCCCAGAACAGGAAGGACATCAACCTGTTGGAGTGAGTGCAGAGGAGGCCACCAAATTGATCAGAGGGGTGAAGCACCTCTCCTGTGAGGAAAGGCTGTAAGAATTGGGATTGTTCATGCTGGGGAAGAGAAGCCTTCAGGGTGACCTCACTGTAGCCTTCCAATACCTGAAGGGTGCCTACAAGAAAGATGGGGAGAGACTCTTTACAAGGGCATGTAGTGACAGGACAAGGGGAAATGGCTTCAGGCTAAAAGAGAGTAGGTTTAGGTTAGATACTATGAAGAAATTCTTCCCTGTGAAGGTGATGAGGCACTGGAACAGGTTTCCCAGGGAAGTCATGGATGCCCTGTACTTGGAAGTGTTCAAGGCCAGGCTGGATGGGGCTCTGAGCAAGCCAGTCTGGTGACACGTGTTCCTGCCTATGGCAAGTGGCTTGGAACTAGATGATCTTTCAGGTCCCTTCCAACCCAGGCCATTCTTGATTCTATGATAATTCAGAACTGTTCATGATTCTGTTGTAGAAGAAGTGCAGTGATCCTACACTGAACAATCATGATACAATTTCCTTTAGGCAAACATTTTTTCCAAGTCTTCAAGAGGAAATATTCAGTTTACAGTACCTGGAGATACTTAGTTCAAATAAATGCAAAACTCTTTCATTGGATCCTGGTAAGTGTTTGTCTTAGCACGGTCACCACAGGTTGCCAGTGCGGTCCAGACTGCATATTTGGGTTGTATATTCGTATGTGCAGTTATGTTTGATTTCCCCTTGCTCAGTCGTATGGATAGGGATTAGTTGGAATGACCAGTTTTGTTTTTCGTGTTTGTTATTGGGTATTTTGTACTGCTCTAGTGTGCTGAGTCTTGTTGGTCTTCTCCACAAACTAATCTGTAAATATTTACAGCTGAATAAATAGAAAGGATTGGTTGTTTTATCATCTACTCTGAATTCTTCCTTCATGTATATCATGTATATCATTAGCTTAATTGTTTACAGTGTTCCAGTCAGTTACCCTTACACAGATCCTCTGAGGTAATGGAATTTTGTTTTGTAGTATAAACCAATATTTACTCAAAAGTCAAGCCTCAGCCTCTCTTACTGTTGGGTACTAGCTGTGTAACTGTAAAACTCAAAGTAAGGTTTTCAAGATGCCCAGGTGAATAGACCCCTGAAAGTAGTCATTTCCCTACTTATGCATTTAAATTTCTACAAGTATCAGTTAGCTGAAGTCAGGAGCCACTGGTGACTATTTAGGACTCTGGATTTTATGCCTTAAACCATTTTAGAAAAATGTTAATTTACAGTTTCTTGTGTCAACTGGAAGTAGTTGGAAGGTTAAAGTAAATTAAGTGATGAGTGATCCTTTGTGTACTGTACACTCAGTCACCATGAACTCACATTCTGAACACATTTGAAGTTACATAGAATTTGGCTATATTTTTTTTAAATCCTCGTTAAAGATTAAGAAAACAAGCATACTTTCAAATGGCCCTCTGCACCATCAGTGATGTACCTGTGCTTGATGTCGCTATCCTTCACAAAATGTGATAATAATGTTACCTGTTAACATAAAAACAAAGTTTGACTCCACAGAAGCAGCTGGAAATGAATAACCACATGCTTAAATCTCCTAAGACCACACTGTTTGGCATATACTGCTAGAAGTTCCTCATATTTAGGAGTTCTTTTGAGTGAAATACTTATATTGTGTCTCAGCTGGTGTGCTTGAGGGAATATTCATTTCTCAGTGGTAACATGGAATTTGATTTTATAAAATGTTTTTATATATATTTAATGGATTGAAACACTTCGAAGAAAACATACGTTTCTGCTCTTAATCTAATTCAAAGGGGGTTTATGATTCTGGTTCCAGACTTCTCTCATGTTTTATGTATAGGTAAATCAGAAGGTTATGTCTTGTCCAAACTAGCAGGGAGGAGAAATAGTCCTTTTCTGTGACATCCAGGAGTATGATCCGTTGAGCGCTAACAAATGGATGTTTACTGGGTGGATACTGCAGATGACTTGAAAAGGGTTTATCTACAGTTAGGGAAGAGGGTCATGCTAACAACAGTATGTGCTAAAACTTATTTTTTTATGGTTTGAAGTTGAAAGGGAGTGGTATATGAACCTCAAGATATACTGAGTGTTCGTGCCTGCAACTCCATTATACTTTAAAATTTTCAAGTTTGGTTATTATTTTGTAGTCCTCTTTGCGTAGAGTCAAGCAAGGTTTCTGCAGTAGAAGTTGGCAGGAGAAGCAACTGATAGAAAGGAGCCTTCAGGGATTTGGTGTTTGGTCAGAAAGGACATTCCGAGAGTCAAAGAAGAGATAGGAAATTATGGCAGAAGAGGGGAGTGGGCTGCTGTGGTACAGAACATAAAGGCATAAAACAGTATAAAGGTGATATAAACCAACTTGAAGCTTCCACCAACTTGAGGGTTTCAAGATTATGTGTTTTTCTTAGAGATGGGGCTGCTGATTTGTGGCACTGCATGCCATAAAAGTGTTCCATCCATTTATGTCTTTGTGTATATATGTACATATACACCAGATATATGTGAGACATATGAGCTGTCTAACTGCCATGTAATGTGAAAGTTTTACTACATGGAAGATTAATTAGGCTCACTCTCTTATCTGTTACCCGTTTTCTTTAATCTAATGCAGTTTGCTTAATTCTGTCTGTGAGAGTGCATCTAGATTTCTGACTCAAATACTGAGAAATAAATTTCTAACTTTCTGAATGTCAGGATTATTCTAAGAATGTACCTTGCCAAAGTTTCTTGTCCCAAAGAAATGGAGAAAGGTCAGAGTCTCTGCTGATGTAATTGTTACCAACCAGGAGTACATTTCTCTCTTTGACCATATACAAGCAGTAAAACTGATTCACTTACACTCAGTAGTAAGGTCTTTCTCTTAGAACAGCTTGTTCTGTGTATGATTTGGCCTAAACTTTGCCTTTGAAAATGCAGATTTCAGGGATGAATTAAGTATTCATGGTGAAAGTCAACAGAAAGAAAGGGATTTTCAGGTGCAGAGGGAGTTAACATATTCTAGAGGTGAGATACAGTCCAGTTTCTGCTGAGGGGAAGTATAAATGTAAGCAATGAGTCTCAATGCTTTTGTAACAGAGACACAGCATAAGACAACATCTTGGATGGTACCTATAGTAAAAAACTTTAATTTTTGGAACAAAGCAGAATGAAGATCAAGGTGTGGAAATAACTGCATAATTCCGCAGATTAAAAAGCACATGCAGATAAAAAAGATACTTCATATTAGGACTTAGTTAATAGTGTTTTGTGATTACAGACAGTAAAGGTGAAGCTCTTCACAGAACCGCAAATGATTTAGTTACAGTGGGCAAATGATGGTTTTAAAAACAGAAAAGAGCTTGTTTTGGGTCAGAAGATGGAAGCAGTTTTCCTGAAGAAAAAATTGCCTTTGCTGCTCACTGTCTATATACTTCTGGTTTTCTTGGTAGTTTTAAAGATATCCCACTTGTAAAGCTTTAAAAAAGAGAATCTCTTGACCTCATGAAAAAGTTAGTTGTTTGGAATGTTGAATGCAATTATATTGACATATGGTGATAATGTGATAAAGCGTAAGGGTTAAAGGTTGAAGGAACCATGGCTTGGCAATTAGCAATGTAAATGAAACATTCATTATCCAGCATGCTGAGAAGTTGATGAACTGTACAATAAATCTGAGCCCAAGTCACTACTGAGATAACTCATTTCAGACATAACGGTATTTATTAGGATTCTAGACATTATTTTGCATTCTCTGGTGAAATATCTTGCTCTAGAAACATTTTCTCCATTAATGTATATGAAGTAAATCAATACTAACAGTTCTCCAAATAATATAGAATAAAAAATGTAGGAACATGAAAGACATCGAAACTCATTCTGTCTGAAAAGATGTTTGATTAGATAGATTGGTATCTCTTCACTGCATTGGTATTGGTATTTCTACAATGTAAATTGTCTCCAGTGGCTTACATTAACTCATTTGAAGCCATTTTTTCTCATCTTCTGAGATACAGTTGAAATCAGAATCTGACCTAGTAAGTAGAGAGCCAGTTATTCAATATTGTAAATTCCATTGCTACATAAAAGAGGGCAGTTTTTTGATGAGAGCACAGGATAAAGACTTGTTTGAGAGATTAATGCAAAAAATGTTTACTCAGCATTTATAAGTTCCGTGAAGATGAGGATTGAGTGTTATCAGGGTTATTACAGTTAACTGTCCTTGTGTCCCTCTTAAAATAATGCTTAGTACCAATAAAATTAAATAGCTAAATGTTTTCGCTTGATGCCAGCAGAGGTAGATTACCTCCCATTCATTAGACAGTTTTATGAACAGCTTAGGAGTAGTTTCTAATAATTACATAAATAGTCCATAATTTGATCAGTAAAAATAACTGAGGAGGATTTAGCAGAAATCCAAGACACAGAAATATAGCTTTCTTGTCGGTGGAAACATGATATATTTGGTTGGTGTTAAAAGATGTTGAAGTTGTTTGTTCCTTTTAAAGGCTACCAGTTTATCATGGCCATGGGTAGTAATGCATTATGTTTCTGCTCCAGCTTTGCATCTGTTTGGCATTGTTAAAAATTTTGTGTTATATTTTATTTTGCTTGTATTTCCCACTGTGGAACAGACAAATTCTTTACTATTGAGGCAAAACATTTGAATAGATATATATGAATGATATATAAACTCTGGGGGAGTGTCGCGTAATATGCAATTTTCATGCTAGTTCTTTGAAATGTTATTCTTATGGATCATTATGAATCTTGACAGATCACATAATGATTTATGAATTGAGAAAAAAAGTATCAGTATTCTCTTAATCTTCTCGTCTGTGAGTATCTGATCCACATAATTCTTATTCCACTCATCAGTGTCAGCAAGAAATGCAGTATTTGTTCAGTAGCGCAAGGAAATATAATGCACTGTACAGAAGAATAAGTTAATATTATATATTCTATATGGAAGAGATGGCACTCCTATACATATATAGCATGATATATTTGGATACTATTCTGTACAACAGTGAAAGTACATGCAAGGAAAACTCTAAAGAGAATTGGCTCCCCCTCCCTTCCCTTGATTTATTGTACAGAAAACTATTCAGAGTGCAAGCTGATGTATTATACATATTGAAGAGCTGAAAACTGCTTTTGAGTGGTCGTCTGTCAGATACTTTATAACTTCAATTTCTCTTTAGAATCTCTTAGTTTTTTATTCAACTGACATTTTCTTAGGTCAGCATGGTACATGGGTTGGAGAGAATGCAGGATATGTTTGAGATCGTGTGGAAAGCATGTAACAGTGGCAAGAATTAAGTACTCAGAGTCCTCCAAAATAGCAATTAAAACTAAAAAAGAAAAAGTCTTTTATCTTCTTGGAATTATTGAGATGGCTGAGTATTATATGTTCCAAAAATAGGTTGCAAAACAGTTTCTGTTGCAGGCACTACTTGCTTTCTGCTGTGGTTGTGTCAGAGCATGGCTGTACCTTAAAACCAAAATTGTGTGAACACAGCACTTAATGAAGCACATCAACCATAATACTTGTTATAAAGACAAATGCACATACTGTGTTTAGCACAGCTCTGCCAGAACTGAGAGTGTAGCTACTAATTTATTATAAATTTGTGAGGAAAACACTATGAAGAAAGTATTTAATAACTCACAAAGTGTATTTGTATCTAATTACCTAGCTTTGAATTTCTTTGACTGTCTACACAACGTTTACTTCTGTGGCTGCTGCTGTGCCTTTCCATAACAGTGAATTCAGTTAGGTGAGTTTCAGGCAATAAACTCTAAAATATGTAATAGATTTTCCTTTACCCAGACTTTTAAAATTAAAAATTACTACAAATGAGTTAGTGTTCTGTTGCTTATCTTTCATTTTAGAATATTTCATTGTAACATCTCTAATCAAAATAAACTTTCTGACCCACGGTTTATTATATGAATAAACAGTGTTCTGAATTACAGTGTTTGTAAGTCTTAATTTCTTGAATACTTACTTACTGGCAGTACTGGATCAATGTGAATTGAAATGCCTGAGCAGTAGCGTGTGTCTGTGTTGATGTTCAAATATACTATTTTGAAAAATATATGTATGCATATGGACACTTTTGAAGTATGAACTATTTAATATATATACAGGTTACATACAGTATATATAAAATATTCAGTGCACATACAGTAAAAAATACATATATATTAGATTTTTTTAAACCAATTTATTTCCACAAGCAGCTCTGTAAGTAAACAAAAGTTGTGACATCAAGTCTGATTAGTCTTTACTAATTTTTTGGTGTTTTCTTTAATTACTGTTCTTTTAATTTCTCACTTTGAAAAGCTATTACAATTTTGAAAGGAAGCTTCATGGAGAGGGCTGGTCTTTCATCTCCCATCACACCCTTATTTTAGATTTCTTAAGCTTTCTTTGTCGTATTTTTAGCTACACTTGACATTTCCTTTTGACTAAAGGTGGAAAATTCACCAGCCACTGTGGTGTCACATGAGTGCGCTAGAAGACAAGTGGGCCAGAAGGCTCCATAATCTTTGCTAATGTACTAATGCAAAGAGAGAGACCACTTGTGATGGTATCTCAGAATATGTCTCATTTATTGCAAAGTGCTTGAACAAACCTTCTGGAAAAATCATAGATGAGACAAAGAAAAATTAAGACATTGGGAAACTTATGGCATACTAAGATGGAGGTACCTGCCCATACACTGTGCCCTTTTCAAACCAGTTAAGAGAATGTTCATTTTTATGGCATCCAGTAAAATTAAATAATGCTGTGACATAGGGTAAGTTCTTGAAGCTGAAATCCAAGTAGTTTCTCAGAGTTCCAGAAGTAGCAGGCAGGTAATATTTCTTCCATGTATTTGTGTATTTCTCAGTGAAAACCAATCAGAGATATTCAGTGTCATATTCATAGGCATGTGGTCATCGTGTTGTGTGGGAATGGCAAAAATACCATTTTGAATCAGTATGTTTTGTTATGTTTTTCTGCATAGACGTCTCTGAAGTGTCACTGCTTGTTCTCAACAAGTAACTCTCCCATCAAAAATTAGCGTCTTTCCAGTATACTAGTGAGTTACGAGTAATCAGAGTCAGGCTTTAGGTGATTTGTCTATTTTTTATCACAGAATCATAGAATATGTGGAGTTGGGAGGCACCCACAAGGATCATTGAGTCCCATCTCTTGGCCCTGCACAGGACATCCCCAAGAGTCACACCCTGTGCCTGAGAGCAATGTCCAAACACTTTTTGAACTCTGTCAGGTTGGTGCTGTGACCACTGCCCTGGGGAGCCTGTTCCAGTGCCCAACCACCCTCTGAGTGAAAAATCTTTTCCTAATATCCAACATAAACTCTCCAACTGACACAACTTCAGGCCAT
>VXBT01005598.1:722050-757928 GCA_013400235.1 Oriolus oriolus | reverse complement strand
CAGAATAAGCAGATCCAGAAGCACTCTTAGTGGGGATTTGGGAACATTAACAGGAATTGGAATAAAACATACGTGTTTCCCTGCTTTCTCACCCCCACTGGTGTTTTCCCACCAAGTTCAATCAGGGCAAATGTGAAGGTCTCTTCTGCAGCTTCTTCACTGCTTGCCTCATCTCAACTGTGGCTGCTACCATCTACTTCAGGTTCCAGAGCTGATGCAGCAATTTTTACTGCTTTTTCTAAAGCGCATTTTGGTGCCATCATTTAGGTTGAATGCAGTTGATCATAATGGCTCCTAAAAAGTGTTGCATTCAGTTTCGGCACAAGTAACTGCTAAAGAGGAGTAGGTCTCCTTTCCTTTCTTCGGCTTTTTGGAAGATCCTGGTGGTGGTGTGGTAGGGGGTCCTGCTGGTCAAACAGGATTATTGAGGATGAGCTGGGAAGAGTACAACAGATTTAACAGGGCACATCTCTAACAACCCGTGGATAGCAGGTTTTGCTGACTGCAGTATGTGTGTGTGCTGGCACAGGGGTTAACCTCAGCTCCTCTGCCACAAATGTCTGTGTAGAGTAAAGGTGCCGACAGACAGGCACTAGGCTGCTGCCAAGTCTAATTGGAAGGTGCAGCAGTCACACAGCGTGTGCTCAGAGAAGTGTCTGCTTTCTCCTTCCCACATCCTCTTTGTGCTATAGAGACAGCTCTTCCAAAAACAAACTCCAGGCAGGTTCTCAGCTGGCATCTCTTGCCATCCTTCCAGCAAAGGCCACAAGACCTTCACTCAGGCAGCACTCTCTCATGTGTGAATCTGCAGTAAATTCCTCCCCAGTGCCAAGCATACAGGTAGAATAAATATTAGCATTCATTGCAGTATGCTGTTATTTATTTAGTTGTTTAATCTACTGCTTTACATTGCTTGTGGCCTTTACTTCTAATGGATTTGTCTGACATGCTGCAAATCTCCCTTGCAGTTGGCCAGAGGGTCAGCTGCATGCTTGCAATACAAAAGGGGTCTCCAAATCAGCTCTAACTAGTTAATACCAGGTGTTGGTGACAGGGTGAAGGAGCCCTCCAAAACAGTCCAGAAGATGTTAGTGGGATAGCTGCAGCAAGGAGGTTTCTGACCAGTTTATGAAGGGCCAAGTGGGCCCTTGCAGCTCAAGTGCATCTCCACAGCTACCTAGCCTTAGTGTAAACCCTCCAAAATGAGCTAAAAATCATGGAATAGAATCATTAAGGTTGGAAAATACCTCCAAGATCATCAAGTACAATCTTTGACCGAACACCACCATGTCAATTAAATCATAGCACTAAGTGCTACTTCCATTCATTTTTTGAACACTTCCAGGACAGGTGACTCCACTGTCTCCCTGGCCAGCCCATTCTGTTGCTTAACCACCCTTTCAGTGAAAAAATTATTCCTGATGTCCAACCTGAACCTCTGCTGGTGCAGCTTGAGGCTGTTAGTCCTTGTCCTGTCACTGGCTGCCTGGGAGAGGAGGCTGACCCCCACCTGGCTACAATCTTCTTTCAGACAGTTGTAGAGAGTGATACGGTCTCCCCTGAGCCGCCTTTTCTCCAGGCTGAACAACCCCAGCTCCCTCAGCTGCTCCTCATACAGACTTTCTAGGCTCTTCACCAGTTTTGTTGCCCTTCTCTGGACACACTCCAGCACCTCAATTTCTTTCTTGTAGACAGGGGCTCCGAACTTGTGGACACAGCACTCAAGGTGTGGCCTCAGCAGTGCTGAGTACAGAGGGACAATCACTGCCCTGGTCCTGCTGGCCACACTGTTCCTGATACAGGCCAGGATGCCACTGGCCTTCTTGGCCACCTGGGCACACACTGGCTCATGTTCAGCTGCTGTTGACCAGCTCTCTCAGGTACCTTTCTGCCAGGCAGCTTTCCAGTCACTCATCCCCCAGCCTGAAGCACTGCCTGGGGCTGTTGTGACCCAAGTGCAGGATCTGGCACTTCACCTTGCTGAACCTCATATGATTGGCCTTGGCCCATTGATCCAGCCTGTCCAGATCCCCCTGCAGAGCCTTCCTGCCTTCCAGCAGATCAACACTCCCACCCATCTTAGTGTCATCTCTGAACTGGCTGATGGTGCACTCAATCCCATCATCCAAATCATCAGTAAAGACATGGAACAGGGCTGGCCCCAATACTGAGCCCTGGGGTCACCACTGGTGACTGGCTGCCAGGATGTATCTCCATTCACTACCACTCTCTTGGCCCAGCCATTCAGACAGCGAAGAGTGCACCTCTCCAAACCATGGGCTGCCAGCTTCTCCAGGAGAAGGCCACGGGAGACTGTATTGAAGGCCTTGCTGAAGTCCAGGTAGAATAAATCCACAGCCTCTCTCATCCACCAGGTAGGTCACCTGGTCATAAAAGGAGATCTGGTTGGTCAGGCAGGACATGCTTTTCCTGTACCCATGCTGGCTGGGCCTGATCACTTGGTTGTTCTGTACATGCTGTGTCATGGTAGTCAAGATTATCTGTTCCATAAATGTGCTAAATGGGAAACCTGTACGTGGAGGGAGCAAAGAATTTGCCATTTCCCCTTATTCCCTGTCATCATCTGAAGTTTGCAGCTGTGTTTAGGCACAAAGAGGGAAAAATTTCTATCAGCAAGTTCAGATTTAAGGGCTTTCTGGAATCTAGCTGGTGTTCAGAGTTCATGAGAACATTGTGCTTGGCCTTCACAACTCCAAAAAATCCCAAGCCTGTCACAAAATAACAGGATAGGTAAAATACTGGTGGAATTAGGAATGGATGTTTAACCACCAATTCTCCTCTTGTCTTTTATACCCAAATCAGAGGAAAGAACCAAGGTTTTCTGCTAAAAAGAAATGTTCTTAACAGAGAATGTAATTCCTGGGATCTACCACATGCCTTGGGCGAGCCAGATGTTATTATTTTTTTATCATTCAGGTTTTTTCACACATTTTTCTTGAGCGTTCCCAAGGTCCTGCTTATCTGGCAGCCATGCCCTCCTCAGGGTCACTGTGCTTTGACTGCGAGGGGGAAGAGAGACCTGAGATCGCATTGCAGCACATCGATTTGAAGCAGGTGCAGCTTTGAGATGGTTTCTTCTGTCTCAGCCACCTCCCACATTCCTGTCTGGATTGCAAACTTTATTTTTTCCTCCCCCTTTCCCCTCTTGTCAGGAATAATTTACAAAGCCTGTCCTTCGTCTCTTTCCAAAGGTAAAACTTGTGGAAGGAAAATAGCCAAGAGATACTGAACATTATCAGAGTTTATTTCCCTGCACTTAAGCTGTCAGCTCTCAGGGGTGGGATCTCCTGTTGGTTTCACATAATTGTAGAAGAGAATTTTTTTGTGATTTAGCTCATTGGTTCCTTTTTTTCTAGAAAGGAGAACATTTCCCCCTTTTAAATGTACTGTTTGTTCTTCTTTATATCATGTAATGGTTGTGGCAAATGGAATGGTTATGCTGTCTGAAGTGTAACTCTCATGACAGAAGACTAGGTACAGAGAGTGTGCTCAGTGGAGCTGGACAGCCCCCAGGACCACTGCATATTTTTCCCCACCATGGAGGAGATGTGATTCAGGTGCATGAAACACAAAAGAGGGTCTGCCTTTTTCTCACCACGAGATGCAAGCAGATCCCATTGCCTCTGTTGCCTTGGTTCAGGAACTGGGAAACAACAGTTATGAGGACATTTGATAGCAAACCTGCACTGCTTGCAGGAGTCTTGTAAGGGAATTGTTTGCTTCCTGGAGATGAAATCTTACAAAAGATACTTACAAAAGCAGGTTCTTGTGTTGCCCTCCATGTTAGACTGACATTTCCCAATGTGCATCCATCGTCACAGGGGAGCATCAGTACAGCCAGCACTCATCAACAGCATGCTGTGTGAGGGACTGAGAGACTGGTCAGCTCAAAAAGCCAGCTTGCCAGGGCTCCCTCACACATGTCAAGTCAGTCCCTGTCTCCACTTGCAGCTGCTACTGCAGTGGCCTGAGATGGCAGCTTGGTGCTCAGAAAGAGCTGGCAGGGCTGCAGGGGAGACCAGTGGGACGCATGATGCCTGTCAACTGCTGGCCAAATATTCAAGGACTTTTTTTTCCTGCCTTTTATCTGCTACCTGGTTTTATAAGCTACCTTGTTTAATGGTTTAATAGATCACGTGGGCAGTTTTGTTAGATGTCTTAGGGCTGGAGCAGGGAGCTGCAAGACTGAGCCATACTTGGGAAGTGGCACACAGCAACAGCTGGGAGAGGCTATGCCGCCTAGATGAAATGGTTCTCCTGCTGTTGTGCAGATAGGGCACAGGAACTTCCCATGGCACTTGGAAAGAAGGGCTGCAGTAGTAATTCTGGACAGACTGCTCACAGTGCAAAAGACTGGAATGCCCAGAGCTTCAGCTGCATTGTTAAAAATTACACGGATAGTGCATTTACTTTTTGTGTTTAGGGAACCAGCAGTAGTGAGCTCACTACCCTGTAATCGAGAATTATCTCAGTATAAGGATGGAAAGGCTCAAATTTCTTGCCAGCACTGTCAAGTATGTCAGGGAGATTGTGCATGTGTATAGTCCATTGCACTGGGAGACTTCAGTCTTTAATGTGGGTGTCCTTTCTCTCCACCATGTGATAAAAAGGTGGAAAAAAATAACTGCTCAGTAAAATAAGAAGTGAGAGACCAGTGGGTTGTAATGATCCAAAGTGAGCTAAAAATCCATGACAGAGAAGGACAAGACAATTTGCACAAGCTGCACAGAGCAACTAAATCCGAGTCCACACGTCTGCCGATTACTCAGGCTTCCACAGAAGAATATGGTCAGTTGTTAGACCTCCAGTAGCTTTCAATGTATTTAGGAAATGAGGAGCTGCTAAACACTAGCTGTAGGTTCTCCCAAGGAAGTTGCAGATTCTAGACAGCATAACAGAAAGTAGCTTGGTGGCAACGAACAGAGTAGGCTAAAGATCCAAACAAATGTCCCAGCCACTGGCGTTTCCCGTCCTGCAGCTAATTTGTTGTGTAAGTGAGCCAGACACACACTGCAGCCACAATTTTAGCAGAAATCTTCATGGTGCAGTCTCAGTGGGGATTTTGACTCTAGCAATGCAAGCTGTCCTGTACTATTGCAAATTGTAAGGCAGTCTTTGCTGATCTGAGCAACTGGCTCAGACTTCCAGTAGGTGCTTCAGAAATGCAGTGTTGTAAAATAAATTACTAGTGTATCGTTCATGCCTTCAGTCCAGAGCTTCTTGAAAGCAAGACCTTTGAATTCTTACAACTAAAAAGTAAAGTTTGCTTCTGAAGCCATGCATGTCCCTCCTTTTCCTATGCCCAACCTTCTTTCTTCATTAGCATTCAAAGCCTAGGAATAGTTATTCCCTGTTTGATTACATCTTTGGTGAACAGCTGAAAGCTAGCAGTGTTGCCATTTAGTGATTCCAAGAGGTGGAAAGCAGAGAAAATGCTTCATACCAATTAGCTAACTGCAGTAGCACCCGGGCGGTGGCTGTGCAATAGTCCTATTTTGGGGAAGGGCTTCAGTTAAGAAGTCAGCTTGTGGTTTATTTCATCTTAGGACTGAAGCAATTTTTTCTCCTTCTGATCACCAGATATTGAATTTATACTGTTTTAAGGTCAAATACATGGAGTCATCTTGAGGTGAGCAAGAACGATAGTTGTCACTGGTGTGCAGGTGGGTTGTATGGCCAGTCTTGTGTGTTCTCCTTTGCCTCATTGTGTGGCAATGAAAACTGGATGTTATTTTCCAAAAACGTTACCATCATGTTTCAGACCAGACCCAGCTGTCTGACCACAGGTGAAGAAACCATTTGGAGCCCAAAGACAGTAAAAAATTAATGGCATCTAGCAAAATGTTATTATAAACATCCCTGTCACCCACCACATTGCCTCAGCCACAGCACCTTCCTGCCCACCTCAGCACCTCTCCCACCAGCACCCTGCAGGTACTGGCTGCTGCAAAGAGGATCACTAAGCGGATGAAGGCTCTAGAGACCCGTCAGGCCCTTGATGGGCTGTTGATGGGCTACAAGGTACCCACTCACTCATCAGTCTCCTCATGGTCCTGGAAAAGCACCAGTTAGGTAGGTTTGTTTCCCAGGTTGTTACGAAGAACTCATTAGGAGGACACGGAGTCTTCTTGGAAACCTTAAGAGGTAGCATTACAGGTGAACTGGTTGAGGTGTGGTTGGGTTTAAATCAACTGAGTCCTGAGTTTATGCTAGTTGAAGTATTTAAGAGAGAACTGATGTTGAAAATCCTTATTCACATGAGAGAATAGAAACATTTTGATGATCATATCCACGATGTACATTATTTTCCCTCTTCTTGTCTTAGGGCGTACTTGGCTCATTCTGTCCTGTATAAATAGAACAAATGTCCCACAGCTGGATGTCAAATCTCATGGCAATGTTGTACATGAGGAGTATGAAACTGTGCCCTCCCATGTGTTTTTTCTGAAGCAAGAAGGGTGACAGTTGCTAAATGGCTTTGTATGACCGGTTCTATTGCAAAATCTTGTGCTGTCCTTTGGATAGATAGTGCTGCACAAATGAGGGTCTGTCAAGACTAAAAGGATGTATGGAAATTAACCAGTAAAAATGGTTCCACACCAGAATGTAGTTCAAAGGATACATTTATGCTGTGTCAAAGGAAAACCAGTGGCCCTCATAGGACTACACCAAATAGTGTAAGAAAGCTGAATTAAGCAGTTCTTCTGTGTATAGACAGGTCATTGCTAATTACCCATGATGGTGAGGATAAGGGAATTCTGCTTGGCTTGTTAACACACTGAAATAAGCTATGCGACTTTTGTCTGGTTCCGCTCTTCTGAAGTTTCATGTACAATGGCCTTAGGGCAGGAGAGAATATTTCACGTTGTATAATTCACTACAGATAAAACTGCTCATTAACTCTATAAAAGTGCTTCCTTGGGCAAAGTCTGAGAGAAAGGTCCAAGGTGCCTGTTTTCCTCTTAAGCTCCTTTAGTGTGTTCTCAGTCATTATTTGGTCAAAGTATTTTGATTTGATTTTCTTGGTGTTTGGGATAATATCTTTTGTAAATCCAGGGATAACTAGGAGAAAAGCTGACTGTGTTAAGGGATTCTCAGCAGGAAAGTAAAGCTTAGCAAGGAAATTAGAAAACGGTATGTATTAAGTTCTGCTGCAATGAAACACCACTTTGTAAGTGTGAAGATACACATAGTAAGTGCTCTCAGAGCAAACTGGTAACAGTAGTTTGACTTAAGAAAGACCCTAAGAGAGAGACTCATCCAGTGTAACTTTATACATATGATGTAGCCATCCACATCTGAGCTAGTCATATAACTTCCTGAATAGTCACCACAGATACTGGCTTTTTCACGACATTAACGTGTTGGCTTGCTTGAGTGCATGTTTAAAGTGGAGATAAAATGTGTCCAAGTATCAGTTCCCCTCCATGAACAGGAGGGGAGTGCTAGGTGATTGTTCAAGTATCTGTAAGTGGTAAAATGAAACCTAACCTATGAGACAATTTCTGGTGTTTATTTCTTCTTCCCAGGGTAGGCACTTTCTTATAATCTGGGGTCTTCAGAGAGCTGCAATCTTTGCAGAACAATCCTGATGAGCCAGTAATGTGTGCCAGTCTTTGGGGTGAGGGCCATCTCTTTGTTTTGTGTTCATACAGCCCCAGGCACAGCAGGGTCCTGCCCCAGGATGGACCTTGTGTACACTACCACAACACAGATAATCAATAATAGCAGACTTAATTAGAACTCTGATCAGTCTCTCTTCCTTCCAATTCTCTGTTTTTTAAGTCCCTGTGATGTCTAAATGAGGTTTGATAACAATTCTCTGTCTCTCACTTCCCCCCATCCCACAGGAGCACATTTACAAGCTGATGAAGAGTGACAGCTACGCACGCTTTCTGCGTTCAAATGCTTACCAGGACTTGCTGCTGGCGAAGAAGAAGGTATCTGTTGGAAAGGACATGCTTGCATCTCTTAGCACCTCTTGATTCTTGCCTGCTGCTTGCTGCTAGTGTGAAAGTGAAAATATTGTTTCCTTTTTTTTTTCCTTTAAGAAGGGAATGAGCACTTTTGTCTTCTTCACTGGGGGCATGGCATCTGCATGCACATTCTCAGCATGAGTTTTGGGGAAAACATGGTGACCCAAGGTAAAAGTAATATGGGAAGGTGTTTGTCTTGCACAGTTGTCTCCCAAACTCAGTGCAGACAATACAAATTGTATTGCCTCTTTCTCATGGAAAGACGGTGTGCAATATGAGAAGCAGAACCCATCAATCTATTCATTACTGGTGCAAAAGTCACCTCTTAAGGTTTTCACCTCCCTAGTCTCACCATGTGATATTCCCTTTGGATGCCTTACCTATAGATCCCCCTGCAGGAATTCCCATATTCCTTTCCCTTGCTTTTGCCTCCACAGAGATGTTTCCTTTTCCTCAGAGATAGTAAATAATTGCAATGCATGTAGTAATCAAGAATTCCAGCCACAATGTCTCACAGGAAGTCTGGGTTTGAGCTCTTCTTAGTGTTTCAGTATCTGCATGAGTTCTGCCAGCACCATGATTCTGTCAGGAGGCTCCAGATCAGGGTAGCAAAGAAATGGTTATGTGGAGTTACAGCTCCTGTCCCCAAGTCCCTTCTTTCTAAGGGGTCTAGGAGATAAGCTACTGATTTCTGCATTTGTGGCTGTGCTCAAATGCTTCCTGCAACTCCTGACTAATTCCCACAGCTCTAGGTGTGTGTCTGTGTGCATGTGCATGCCATGTTCATGTGTATATGTCCCACTTGCATTTGGCTCCCAAGACTGTACATAAACTGACTCCTGACTCCTGCAGCCTGAGCGTGTGGTTTCCCATCACCATCTTCCCTGCTGTTTTTCTGCTGCATTCTCTGTGTGCTGCCAAATTACATTGCATCGGCACAATACAATGAAATCCCAGTGGTATTTTTGTCCTGATTGTCATTGTGTGCCCTAAAAGCATGCATATGGTGACAAAAGGAGACAAGCCCCTCTGTCTGCTGTGCCTGAGACTACTGGCAGGTGGATTAGGGAAAGGTAATGGAGGGCAGCAGTCAGCCTTCTGTTTCAAAATGTCTAGTCTGTGACAGCATAAACTAGTGCTGCTTACATTTAGAAGGGTTAGACCTGACTTAGTTCAGAGTCTGGGGAAGGAAGGAGGTGTGAGGCAAAGTCTTATGATGGTATAAACCATAAAAGCCTCTGCCATCTCCCTGCCCCCAGCAGCTTATGGTGCCCCCCACCCCACAGTCTCCTTTGAACGCATGGGAGTTCATGTGCTTGAAATACAGGAGAGCTTTCTCCTCCCAGCCAAACCCATTCAAACCAAAGGTTTATTTTTTTGCAATCCTTGTGTGCTGTCAGATCAAGCCCTGGATGTGTCAGCATGACATCCTCATCCCCCTGCAAACTGCCGCAGGAGCAGGTTTTGGTGTCATGTTAACACAGCCGTGGAAGTAAGAATCAAGTTTCTTTTAGAAAGAGCTGTGGGTGCATGAGTAAACATATGAAGGCACAAAAAAGGCAGGAGTAGATCTGTGCAGATGCACTGTTCATCAGCTTCACATTATGCAGGAGGGGAGTTGGTGTTACTCCAGAGTCTGTAAAGCTCTTTGCAACCACATTGCATTGTGTTGTGCAAGTGAATGTTTTGGAAACAGTGTAGGTACTGTAGTGTAGTGTAGTGTAGGTATTGTAGAGATGATGATAGAAAGAATGTGACATTTCTATAGGCTGAGCTACACGGTCCTATCTTTAGGACTTTTGGTGCAGCTTTTTGAGGCATCCTTTTAAAATTCCTCTAAATAGCTGGAAAGCAAGAGAAGGAAAAGAGGAACCCAGTGGCAAATCAGAGCCTGCATGGATGGAGGATTTGGTTTAGAGCCTGCAAACAAAGTCCTAGATTCACTGATGTGAATAGAAATTCATTGCAGTTCTTTAAGTTGTGAGGAGTACACCTCTCTGAGGCATGTCTTTCCCCAAAGTCATTATCCTCACATGGCTTGTATACCACACTGATACGACATAGCTTACTTTCATTACTGAAAATAAGTTCTGTCAGAAGCACAGCATGATAGACATGGGATAAAAGAGTTGCTTGCACTAAGCAAATGAACTATGGCTTCAGATTCCCACATTAATGTTTTGTGGGTACATTTGTGTTATTTGGGATCTTTTGCCCTCCAGCACTGGGTTACGGCAAACTGAGAGGGCAGGAAAAAGGGAAAGGTAGACTGTGTAGCTAGAGCACAGAACTGGGAACCATAAAATCCATATGCTTCCCCTGGCTACCCCACTTAACTTCTTGTGTGAGCTTGGGGAAAAAAAAGTTCAACTTTGTCTTCCCTATATCCTCCTCTTTTTCAAAGGGCAATGATAATAGTGACCTGCTCAGCAGAGAGATGCCAAAGCTTGATTAGTGCTTCAAAACATGCTTCACATTTCTGGTATTTGTAAAATACTGTAAGTTTGAAGAGTTACTTTCTTCCGCACCATACAATAACCACAGATGTGGGAGCTTTCCCTCCCTGCTCTGGAGTGCAGTAATGGAGGGGAAGAAGGGAGAAGAAATTATGGGTCAGGATTGAGATATAATGACAGAATTATGAGGGGAACATATTATTCAAACCACTAACTGATGCAAGACAGCAGACATAGGCTGTGTACAGACCAGACATACATACTTTTTTAATCCATTTTAGATGTTTTTTCCTCCATTCTTCCCAGTGTCATGATTGCAAATAACCACAGCATTACTGGCCTCAATCCTGCAGATTCATGGTGCTCAGCAGGGAACATGAGGTTGGCCTCCAGCAAGGGTGTGATTGGAAGCAGTGAGCTGCAGAGGGGAAAAACTGGGTGTAGCCTTCTGCCTTGAACAGAAGGCCTCCTCCCTGCCAGGCTGGAGAAGAGGAGGGATGAGAGCACAGCCCTGTCCTCAGGAGGAATGGCCATATGCCCAGCCCAACTTGAGCTCTGGGCCTCCATTCCCAGCCCCTCCTCTGCAGCAGGTAGAAATCATGGATCTGCTGAAAGCATCTGGCTCAGCAGTGAAGGGCTGGATGTGCTGAGATCCCCGAGCGACTCACTGCGTGTTATTTGTGTATCTATGCAACACGCCCCACTGGTGCTGCACAGAGTCAAGCACTGACCTGCTCCTGTTTCTGCAGATATGCACCTTGCTGCAGGGGACCTTACAGCAGGTAATCACTGCTGCACTGCCCTCCAGCCCTTCTCCATGGTAGCCAAAATGGTGGCTGCATGTCCTTAGACAGCAGTGAGCCACCCATCAGGACAAGTGCTGTGACAAACCTCCTCAATCAAGGCAAGGAGGCATTTTGGCAGGGTGACTTGGCTGCAGAGCAGGGGTTTATTCCCTGGGGCAAGAGCAATGTAGATTAGTTAGTGCACCATGGAAGGGGATGCAAGTGCACAGGAACTTTTGTTAATGGTGAAGAAGCAGCCAGACACGTGCTCTGCTAGTTATTTTTGCAGAGAAGGGAGTGAAAGGAACAGAAAAGGCCTCGAGGTACTTTCCATTACTCACCGTAAAGGTGAAACAGTGACACTGGTTGGCATCTCTGCATTAGCTGAAGCGGCAGCTGAACTGTCAGGGTGCTGGTGTTCATGTCAGCCTGGCATGGGGTGGCTTCCTGCCATCCGGCCCTGCCTGCAAGCTGGGAAGCATCCTGGAAAGGCAGCCACAGGCAGGCTGCAAAGCCACGGGAGTGAGCCCTGAGGCATTGAGGGAAGAGCAGGTTGGTATTTTCTTGGTTTAGAGCATTGTTTTGCTCTCCAGCTGGTTCAGAGAAGTGTGAATTCACCGTGGTCCTGTTCAAATAAACACACAATATATGCAAAATACTCCAGCCACTTGGTGGCACTGTACATGCCCTTTGCTTTCTCACTTTGGACAGGTAGATGTGACTGCCTGAGAAGTCCAGGACCTGGAAAAGGCTCCTGGCCTTTTCTGCACCCAGGGTCAGGGATGTTATTATCCTTTATTTTTATCTGATGCCATTCCCTCTGGAACACATTATTTTTCACCAAGTTAAAGTTCAAAATAAACCCCACTTCACACCCCAAAGTCTCATACCAAAAAAAAGGATTCAACAGCCAACAAAATAAATCCAGGGAGGGAGAGAGGTAGAGAATTTTGCAGACCTTACGTTCAGAAGACTCAGTTTCTATATGTATTTCCCTACCCCTTTTCAGATCCCTGGCAAGAACTGTTAGCAAGGGGATACTTAGCAGCTTCATGCCATGAAGAACAGGCTGCATTTTCAGCACAAGCCTTTTTAAGCATTGCTTTTAACCAGACCCCCCGTGCCAACTGCTCTGTATTGTCCAGGAAGGTTCCTGTTGCAGATGATGCCTCCTTCTCAGTCCCATCAGGGCACACATGGCCAGTTTGATTCAGTGGCAGGACTTGTCTTGAATGTTGTAAAGATGTTGAGCAATTTTCTCATAATTACTTTTAATCGTCAGTGTCAGCTGGTTTCCTTAAGTTTTCTTCTACTTAATCTCCATGCAAGCAGAATCTACACAAAGGAACCTAAAGTTTGGATGGCTGGGTAAAAAATGATTAATCATGAAAAAAAAGGAAAATTCGGAGAAGCCAGTCAATAATTAGTGAATGGCTTCTATGTGGTGAGCTCTGTTTTTCTGTATCTGCCTGGGCTGAGAGGTTTTCATCTGCAGCAGGGATGGTTGTTTCCTATTTTATCCAAATGCATATGTCCTTTGTCATTAGCTGGTGGAGTCTGGTGGTGTATTTTGTTGGCAAAGATTGCATTTTTTGCACCTGAGAGGACTACATGACCTGGCATGCACGTGTTTCTCTGCCTTTGCCCCTTTGCACACACAGTGTATGTTTGTGCAAAGGCTGCTGTGGTGCTGCAGCAGGAATGGCTCCACAGTCCAGGTCTGTTCCCAGGACTGGGATAGGTGTGACTCGGTCTTTCTATTCTTTTTTTTTTGCACTTTCTTATTTTAAAATTTCCTTCATCTGGTGTGCAAGGCAGCCTCCCCAGCTCAGCAGCGTGTTGGAGAGCTGTGGCAGGCATTCCCTGCACGGCAGGCTGCCAGCCACACAGGCAAGCAGACAGGAAGAGCCAGCGTACAGCCAGCACCCACACCCACGGACATTCAAACTGCTCAAGCAAGCTCATCACTCTGCAGCCAGCCTGCCTCAGCTGCTTTTTATTTTACTAGAAAATGTCATGCTTTGACTCAGAGCTGGATGCTATGGGGATGAGCTTTCCACGCATCCAGCTGGTCCCAGCCTGCCACCGCCATGCCAAATGTGCAGAGCGACTGCAAACAGTGCTTTGCAAGGCACTTCTGTGAGATGGTGTCGGTGCTCTCTGTGGCTGCTTCCCTACACGTCTTCAGCTGTGGTAGGCAGCAGACAGCTTTGCATGGGGCCTCCTGTGCCAGACAAGCTCTCAGCACCTCAGCAAGGTGCTCATCAGCTTTAAAGGCCACCTAAAGAATCCTGCCTTTCTGCTGGGTGGGAAGATGGATCACCTTGCTGACAGAAAAAACAGAGACAGTAAATTTTGACAGTGAGTGCAGGGGCACAGTGTGGCCAGTATAGCAGCTCACTCTCCTTTGACCCCAGTGCACACCAGAGCTCCACTTCAAAATGCAGTTGGGTCAGACACTGATTTTCCAGCCTGCAGCAATGTGATGCTGCAGACTTCGACTGCCTTGCTCCCCTAAGGAGCCCTGCAGAACACTCAGTCTTTTGTTCAGGTATTCCTTCTCCTGAAATTACGTCTTTAACTTGGCTGCTGGTGGGTCTTGCCACCCCTGCAGGAGACCAGCACAGAGGCCCAGTGCCCTGCTGTCCTCAGTCCTGCTCACTGGGATGTGCTCAGCTGAAGTGGCAGGAATGCAGCTTCTCTCTGTCACTTCTGCTGCCTCAGGGTGTAGGGACACCTCTGAGGCTGTTTCCAAGAGGGAATCTGTGATGCTCTGAGCACTTGCACGGCTCTAATACTCAGCCAAAGACTGAGGCTGATGTTTCTTTCTCCTTTCCTCTCCTCTCACATGCAAGGAGAGGCAACTAACCCTTGGGTTAGTGCGTGTTAAATACTCCCTTGGGGAACATTGGACTGGGTACATTACTGCTTTCCTGCCATCCAGGAAGGCTGCTTTATTGCTTGGTACTTGCTTTGAGGCCTTGGCTCCATCCTCTGTGTGGGCTAAAATGACGCGCCTCTAGCTTTCACTTTTGATACCACTTGTGGGACATCAGAGCTGATGCTGTGGCTTCCTCAAATGGTTGTAAGTGTGGAGGTTGCTTGTTTCTTTCTTCTGGATAAAGAATGTTGCTTGTCTTGAAAGAGCCTTATGTTTTGGTCTCATCTTTGGTGATGCAGCAGGGATGATATGCCTCATCTCTCCATGGGATGCTTAAGACTAACCTTGTAGACATCAGAGAGCTGTGAAAGCTGTGATAAACATGCAGAAGAATCAAAAGGCTTTGCGTAAACTCAGCTACACAAGTTCTCATCCAGTTTATCTGGTATGGTTTTGGCTTCTTTATGTCTTCTCTATCTGATTTTTGCACTGGTGCTTTGTCCTGGGGGTTGTTACTGCAGCTGAATCTGTGACAGATGATATGTCACGTATGTGCATCTCCAGTGCAGTGCTTATTTCCAGTGCACTGTCATGCACCATCATTACTGTGGTTTTCCCTTACATGTAGCTCCTTATTCCCTTCATGGCAGTCTTACTTCCATCTTACCACCCCCATTTTGCTGGCTCACCACATTAAAATAAGTGTCTCTCCTGGAAATCAGCAGTGCCCACAGCTTTCTGACTGCAATGAGCTTTCTTTTGTATCATTGAGTTTCTTCTCTTCTCTATAACAATTTTTTTCTCTTAGATATTCCAGCAAACATATCAATAAATTATTTAGTTCTTCCTTGTTAGTGGCGATTAGATCTCCCTTGTGCCAAATGAACGAAGCGCTGCAGTGAGCAGCCTTCTCAGGGATATGTTAATAAAGCCATGATGCACACGCTTGTCTTCTCACAGTGCACTTGGATGTCTTCTTGCATATGAATAGTCCTGTACTCCAGGTACAAAAATACCAGTGCCCCAAACTGGCCTGTATCTTTCCGTTGCCTTGCAAAGACATGCATATGCTGTCTTGTGTTTTGATGTAGCCAAACTTACTGGAAATATGCCTCTACCCTTTGGAGAAATAGAAGAGTGTAGGTTCACTGGCATAGAGTCCAGTGGTGGTTTTCTTCCAGTGCTGTATTCACTTACACATTGCATTTTTAATATTGTGAAAGCTACTGTGGTTTTTTTTCATCTCTCTACACAAGTAGATGGGAGCCTCTGATAGCTGTTTGGCAGATGTTAACTAGAATCAGATGTCCCAGCTCGAACAGCAACAGAAGGAAAATTCAGTGAACAAGAAATCAATACCAACAGCTGTAAGACACAGCAATGCACAGACATATATGAACCATTCAAAAAACTCACAGGAGAAAAGTGACATTCTCTGAGAGTAAAAGTAGTGATTTCTCTCATTCTTTAAGGCATTTTGATTTCTTACGTTTGCTGTTGCAAACATTGATTTCTGCTTTTTACGTTTTTTGACAACTTTTTCTTCTTCCTGCTTCCTTATATTTTGCTGCTGTTTTGAAAGACTGCATTTAAGCTGAAGGGTTTTTTTCTGTATTTTTATCTCCCTACTTTGTTCCCTGTTAAGCCAGAGAATGAGCAAGGTCGTAGAACTTCTCTAGAAAAGTTCACTCGCAGTGTGGTAAGTTCCTTTTCTTTTCCCTCTTCCCTTTCCTCAGAACTTCATTTTCAGTTGGGGGAAATGCAGATGCTTGACTTTTTATCTCATCCTTTATTTTTGCAGCTACCCTCTTTGCAGCTTCTTTCTTAATACCGTAGCTCATCTAAATAGTAGCTCTAAAGAAGGGGCTGGGGTTTGGGGGGAGAAATGGCGTAATGCTCATTCTAGCTTATCATCATTGCAAAAGCAAATTGATTTTTGTCTAGAATGAAACGCAAAGGTTTTGCTACATTCCCACTACAGTATTTGTTGTGGCTTTTCCTTGCACAGTGAAGTAGAAGAGCATGGTTCTCATAGCTCCATTGCAACAGTATCCGTACAGTTCCATCCTGCATGGATAATGATAGCGTCACATACATATCCACCCACAGCACTGCAGCCACTTCCTCCGTTGCCCCCATCTGTCAGTGCTCATGTAAATAGTGATGTGCGATACCGTTTGCCTCGTTCCTGATACCGATACCGGAAAAGGAGCACAGCCACAGCAAGAAACATGACACTGTTAAACCTTTTAGACAAGGGGACAGTGGGACCTCAAGGACAGTGGACAGATGTCCTCCCTATTTTGTCCTTCATCAGTCTCCAACCTCCAGCTGGTCTTTCCAGAGCTTAGGCAAGACCTGCTTGCCCCACTTGCTTCCAGGGATCTGTCTGATCCTGAAATTTTTCTACAGAACAGGAAAAGCAGGTAGAGGAGGCAAGACCAGAGGGAGATACTGCAAGTGGAGTGGAGTAGCAGGGATACTGGGCAGCAGAGCACTGTGTTTTGAACTGCATCAAAAGCAGTGTGACCAACAGGTTGTGAGAGGGGATTCTGCCCCTCTACTCTGCTCTCATGAGACCCCACCTGGAGCGTTGCATCCAGCTCTGGAGTCCTCAGGACAGCAAAGACATCAGCCGAATCCAGAGGAGGACCACAAAGTTAATTAGAGGAATAGAGTACCTCTCCTACAAGGAAAGGCTGAGAAAATTTGGTTTGTTCAGTCTGGAAGAGTGAAGGCTTTGATGTTACGTAATTGTGGCCATCCAGTACCTGAAGGGAGCCTGCAAGAAAGACAAGAGGGACTTTTTACAAGAGCACAGTGACAGGAAAAGGGCGAATGAATTCAAGCTAAAACAGAGTAGGTTTAGATTAGATATTAGGAAAAAATCTTTACTTTGAAGGTGGTGAGACACTGGAACCAGCTACCCAGAAAAGCTGCAGATGCTCCATCCCAGGAGGTGTTCAAGGACAGGCTGAATGGAGCTCTGAGCAACCTGGTCTAGTGAAAGGTGTCCCTGCCTGTGACAGGGGGGTTGGAACTAGATGATCTTTAAGGTTCCCACCCAGAGCATTCTATGAGTCTATGATATTCTTGCGTGTGTGTGTATATGTGTATATTTATATGTGCACTACATACACACACGGCATATAAATATAGCACCTTTGTATATACTGAGAGAAGCAGGAAGCTGTGCAGGTGAGTGTGAGCTGCTGTAGAGCAAATAAGCCGAGAGCAGTTCTTCCCAACGCTGCTGTGCTACTGCGCAAGCAAACCCAAATGTAACATACAAGGCTTTGTAGTACATCCACTGGCAGACTTCCTGGGGAATGTATTTATATAGCTAATGCATATGCACACATTTAAAATATGTTGATACAAAATATATCACTATGCCCATCTGCATATTTACTACTTTCTAAGAGTCTGCCAGGGAGAGGAGTAGGAAAGATTTTTTTTAAAAAAAAACAAACTATGCAGAAATATTTACACCGAGTGGTAAATTCTGCTCCCAGATTTGCCAAGTACGTGGAAGAGTAACTCTCACTTTACTAGACTGGCTGGGTTTATAGTTGCACAGCCAAGGATGGATTTTTCTCTTGCATTTGATTTGAAGGGTAACTTGACAAGCTCAGTTTGGGATGCTATGATTAGAATGTAAGTAGCTGTAAAGAAAATTATTGTAGATTGGTCAGCACTTTGGTTCATTTTTGTCTTACTGTCTAGCATACTGAAAATATTTTCTTTCATTTATCCTAATACAGATATAAAATCTCATCTCCTGATGGCATGGTAGCTACCAGAACTAGGAAGGGTCTGAATTTTTTATACTTTGCATTATGGCAGTTTGTGATTGCCATCAGATGAGAAAATAGTCACTACATTGACATGTCATAATGTCCTCAAAGGACAGCATTACCAAAGTGAGAACTTCGTGGCATACTCAGGGGACTGAATTAAGACGAAGTTAATTCTGGATGCTCTAGTTCTCCAAAATGCACTGCAGCTCCCCAGCTGTGTAGGAGTGGAGCAATTCAGCAGTCCATACTTCCAGGGCTCCCCTGTGCTTTAGTGATTGCTCATTACAGGATCACATATTCAAGCTGGCATGACACTAACAGCAAGATTTTGACAAGGCAGTTCTCACTGTGGTGATGGTTCACCTTTTACTTCCAGGTCCTTACAAAGTATCAGCTGATACCTTAGTGCAATAGCCAGAAGGGGTTGTGCCCACTGCAGTCAGGGCCTTCTGTACCAAAGGGCATGGTTTGCAGTGCCTGTCTGGGTTCCCCTCAGAGTGAGGGAACATCTGTTTGATCCAGCCCCCAACAGGCCAGGCTCCCTCAGCCTCCTCAGCTCACCTGACAGAAGTCTGCAGCTGTGATGTCCATGTGTTTTGTGGCAGCTTTGTGGTCCCAGGACCAAATATGGCCATCAGTCATGTGGTGAGCATCAAAGGGCCACATCTGCATGGTGGAGCAGAATACTGCAGGGCATGTGCTGCCCAGCACTGCTGGAGAACAGGGGTGGCAGATGTCTTTCTCCTCAGTTCAGGTTTTGAAGAGTCCTCAAAAATACATAGGCAGCAGAGTGGTAGGATAAGCATCACAGTACCTGGCCCCTTTGGCCCTATGCCAGGCTCCTGTGCTCTGGAATCACAGGTATAAAGCTAGGCTGGCTCTTCCATGCTCTCCGGGGTGCCCTGGGGAACGGTCGATATCACGGAGTTGCAGAGCTGACAGTCTATTGCTTTGGAGCACTTACTAATCCACCTCGTTTAAAAAAGGATGGCACTGCACGTGGTGGCAGGTTTATCTTACTACAATTTTCCTTTTGAATACAACAAGGATTGACATTATGAAAGCAGAGTTAGCCTGTCTTCTCTCCCAAGTGAAGATAAATGGCATCATAAAAATCAGACACCATGTATCATATATGTTATAAATAATACCTAGTATTGAGGTAATAACTTAATTTTAAAGACACACATACACACAAATCCATATATCTACATCTCTCTCTTCTGTCATATTTCATTATCTTACTAATTAAAAGGAGCCTGCTATACTATTTTTAGCCCTGCAGTCTCAGCCTAGCTGTTTAAACCACTGTAGTTTCCCATCTGCTTTAGAAATTATTTAATAATCAGATAGACAGAAGCTTAGTTCTCATAAGCTGAGATGATCCTTCAGGGCCAAGAGTAGAAGGAAAATACATTTTAATGAGTACATTTAGAGGAACTACTGCTGCTTTTTGTCTCACAAAGAAAGCCACCAAGTCTCTGCCTAACTTGCGCTGGTAGCCATTTGCATTTAAGAAAGGAGGGAACAGGAGGGGGGTCCTTTGTTGCATCTTGAGTACTATCTCTAAAAGCAGCAATGGGTACTCCAGCAGTAACAGGCAGGGATTAAACCTACGGATACCGGTCTCAGCAGGTAACTTAGATAAGCCTGGCCATGATACCCAAACTTGAATTCAAACTTTCCTAAAATGGCTGTATTCCAGGGAAGGAATTTTCCCTTCACGAAAACAAGTGTTAAAATTTCTGACTTGGTATCCAGGTGGTGTCTCAATGCTGAGACCCCTGGACTTTATTCCCAGCTGATATTTCTTAAAGAACAAAAGGCACACCCACACACGTACCACTTTGAAGAGGATGAGTTCTCAGTCTTTGTGCTTTAAAGAACAAGATAGTGACCAGAGTAGTGATCTATTCTTTAGGCAGAATTTTTTACAAATTCTGGCTGAACTGACTGATGTGGGACACGGTTAAGCATTATGTTCCTGGACTGGAAAAGGTCTTTACCTGAAGAAGGCAAAGAATCTCTTGTGCGTCTCTTCCACTGCCTGAGGACAGAGAGAAGAATTGCACAACCTGGGAGAAGCAAGAGGCGTTTGCTGTCCAGGGCCCCTTGTAAAACTCAGCCCAAGTGATAGAAGGACCTGTCACCCCCAGACAAAACCAACAGTGTCAACCAGAGAGTGCTCCCCAGGACTGAGGAAGGCAAAGATGCAAATGCCAGACTCCTGGCTGGATACTGGAGTCTGTGGGAAATGCTTTTCCTGTGTTTTCTCTGCTTCCTTCAAGCCATAGTGGTCCTGTGCATTGTATACACAGGTGTGATGTGCACAGGCCTGCCGTGGGTGCCTGCAGTTTGCATGTGATACACTGCAGGCTGTACTTTCTCTTTCATATTGCAGTCTGTAAAGAGTGCAATACTTAACAGGAAAACCAGTGCTCCTGCTAAGTCCCGGAGGAAATGTGAGTATGTAGTGAGACTAAAAGACTTGGGATATTTATTTTAAAGCTAGTATACAAGGGGATGTCAGATACAGAGGAGAGATGTGTGAAATGTGTCAGGGAGTCAGGTATGAAGAAACAGGAAGCTTTTCCAAGTGGTAAATTCAACGCAGTGCTGGAAGAAAATAAGGTGAAGGATGAGAGGGTCTGTGTTCGAGCTGTATGGGAAGTAGACTGTAGATTAAGGATGTAAGAATGGAAGGTTTCAAATGACCCTTCTTCAAAGAATCCTGGACATTTTGGATGGAACGTTTTGTACAGCAAGTCAGTGAAGACTGAAAATTGTCTCAGTTCCCAGGCACAGGTTAGTAACTGGATTGACAGACTGGCCCAGCTTCATTAACCATAGCAGGCAGAGGTGCCATAGGCGGAAGGAGAAGCTGGGAAGCAGGAGCTGCTGTCACCCTTTTGTTAGCAGCACCAGCCTAGTGTTTTTGTATTCTCATCCAGAAGCATTGTAGGCAAAGTCCCACATGACATCCTAAATGGCTGCAGAGCCAGTGTTCCACCTCAGTTTCTCATGCAAGGATAACTTTTCCAGAAACAGGAATGACTGGAGATCTTGTATTCAATGTATTTATCATGCTCAGTGCCCAAGATGCTTTCTGTCTGGAGCCTAAAATGCCCTCCTCCTCCTTGCAGTGATGCAATCTGGCATTATCATGGTAGCATTTCCTTTGCTGTAGTTTCCTAGTATCTTTTGGTAACTTCATATTGAACAATTCTTGTCTCAGGATGTAAATGCATCCCAGTTCAGTGCCCAGAGAAATCCATAGTTGCGTGTTTAATTTCAGTTCCATATGTATCTGCTCTCTTGCATTATACAGCTATGAAAGCCTTCGTTTCTACCCTGACTGCCTGGCTGTCCCTGCCTCGATGTTCTCAGCTGTCTCCCAGCTCCTTGTTGTCACTTTTGTTCTTCCCTGCTGCTGCTTCCCCATCTTCCTGATGCTGAGCTTCACCCCTTGGCCACTGCTACTGCCTCATGCTGTTTTATGTCTTCTTGGTTTGTGTACTGTTGGATCAGAGTCCAAGTCAAACTCACTCCTATTCTTAATTCATGAGTATCGTGTCACACATGTGAAATGTGTTGATGGAATCTTATCTTTCTCAGGTGAACTGTGTGATGTTTTGCACAGCTGTGTCACTGTGATGTATTATAAATAGTAACCATGAAAGCAGTGAAGAAGGTGTAAGGCTGGAGAAAGAATTGCTGCCTGATGTCATCTTTTTAACTGGTTCCTTGATAATCTCATAAAGCTGTCATATATTTACCAGCTTTCCCACTTTTTCACTTTCCCAGCTCTACCAGCTTGCATAAATAGATCACAGCATTTGAGGATATGGAAAGTATTCACAACCTGCAATAATGACAAAGGTTTAAGCCGTTATTGGTAGAGGATAGTGGTTGAAAAAGTGGAAAGTATAAAAAGATGATACACTGAGATGCTGGTGAAGTGGCTATCAGAACAGACAGCAAGAAGAGAAGGGGTACAGGAATGGATTCCAAAGTTTCTTAGATTTGGCATCAAGAAAAGACATCTGGGAAAAGAGTTATTTTTATCTTTGGAAGATATTTTACTTTAAAAGAAAATGTGCTCACTTCACTACTCCAATCATTACACTGGCTTTTACTGAGAAAAGGAACTTGCATTACTTAGGTGATGGGAAGCATCAGAATGTACCCAAAGCGCAAAGGGGATGCAGCCCGGGTTTGCAGCGTGCCATGTGATTGTTCCCTTAGTGTGACAGCCAGCCAGCCTCCGCAGCTGGGGCTGCAGAGGGCCGGGTGCATGCCCTGCACGCCGCATGCACTGACTCGCCGCTGCAGGCGGGAATGCACCACGTCTGCTCCTGGGATCGTCGTGGCACCTTACGTGCTTTGGTAGGGGGTAGGTTGCATGTGTCACACGTGTGCTGCACAGTCTGCTCTACATCCAGGAGCTCCTTTAAAGGGTAAGTATTCATTGTTTCTAGTCAATAAGTCATCCTTCGCTCCGTCCTAAAAGCACTGCTGTGTAGTGCTGCTGGTGCAGGATGGCAGCTTCCCTTTGCCTCTGCAAGGGCAAAGCGGGTGAGTGATCTTTGTGCATACCATTTGTGAAGTGCTTGGGGATCCTTCTGGATGAAAGGCACTATACAGAGTTCAGAACACACCTACTATTAATTTGCTGTATTTTATTAGAGCCACACACAAACTCTGAAAGATAAAAGCTGGTACCTTCTCACTACAGATGGGTGTAACTGTGGATACTAAACCATGACCTTAGCAAGGTGTTTGGGAGGGAGGCTGTGCTTAGCCCCTGCTGTGATTTCAGCCAAGTTTATTTTGATACTCCAGAGAGATTTGATATTTCAGTGGTGCTTCCGTTTTCCTCTGTGCAAGATATTTACATATCTGGTTCCCAGTCGTGCTGAAGGCTGTCGTAAACAAGCTGAGTCCTTTGCACAGAATCACACCCTGCCCAAGATCCAGACCAGCAACACGCAGTTATGGCATTTCTGAGGTGGCTTGAAAAAACGGCCTGCTACACCATTGTGTACTGGCTGCAGTGATCCATCTGCTTCTCTGTCTTCCTGGGTTTTTGCCAAAGGGAAAAACACATCCTGGATTTGCAGTCCATAGACAGCTTCAACTAATGCCAGAATTGGCTCACTCTCAGCTACAAGGAGCCCAGACTGCACCACAACAGAAGAGGATCTTACTTGTGGTGCTGGTGGGATGGTAGAGGAGGGCTGCAGCCATTATGAAGCTGCACTAGGAGTGGGTGAATACAGAGGCCCTGGTTTGTGCCATATGCAGTGGTGTACTGATACTTCTCCAAGCAAAGTGCAATGCCTCATTTAGGAATTGTAAGAAATCCTCACATCTTAAAATGGGAATAGATGATACTGGTTTTAACTAGACTGAAGCTCTGAACTGTTCCCATAAGTGATATGAGCAAAAAAGCAGTATCAGATGTGGGAATGTAACCCATGGTGGTCGAGCTTCACTGTAATGGGCAGGAATGGCAAGAAGCTCTGGTAACTTGTCAGCCAAGCCTTAGAAGAGGAGTGGGGCCTACTCTGCAGGAGTTTGGGGTAACTCATGAGACTGTGCTGGCGAGAACAGGTGAGAATCCTGCATGCTGGGAGCATCTGGCCCTGCCTTACCCTCTACAGCCACTTTGCAGCTCTTGTTTTCAGTCTGTGTCAGTGTGTGATTGGTTCTATTGTCCACCACATTTTGTGTGTAAATTTATGTTACTTATGTTCATAGTTTATGTGTCTGTGTTTATTTTGTGTTGAACTAAGTTATTTTCCTGTATTGTTTTTGTTTTTAATTCAGTTTCTTATTTAACTTCATTAATTTATGTTATGTTTATCTTATGTTGACAATGTATATTTTAATGAAAAAATGTAATAAAAAGAATATTTTCAAAATGGCACAAAAATAAAGCTTCCTCAAGATCTGCATTGTAATACAACATTGAAAACCAAACAGTGCTGCCAGTGCTAGGGCCATGGCAGTCTCTTCAGAAGTAAAATTTGGTTGCAGGATGTTGTCTGCCCACTGCCCACTCAGTTCTGGAGAACTGAGCAGTGCCTGTGATGATGTGAAAAACCTCAGATTCAAGCCGATGGAAGGAAGATTAGCTTACCTCCACTGGAGATGCAGACCAGCCCCAGTTGTCTGCAAAGGGAGATGGGGCAACAGTGCTCCCCAGGAGATGACTTCTCCTCCAGGAAGGTGATCTTCTGGCTGGAGCAGATCGGGCAGCAGACTGGGAAAAGGAGAGCCCTGAGCACAAAGGAGGGGTAGAAAGAAAGAAGTGGGGCCAGCTGTAGCAAACAAAGCTCCAAGCTGATGCTTGGAAATTGTGGAGGTGAGCAGTCACTGTGAAAGCACTTTGGCCTGTATTGACATGGCAAACGGGAGCCTGTGCTGCCATCCCTCCTCTCCCCTACTGCTGCAGCCCCAAAGCTCCTTATGGGATAAATCCTGCCTGGATATTCAGGTAAGCTGTTGACAACATGCATGAGAACTCTGGCTTGTGCATGCTGGGAATGAGGAATGTCTGCATGCTGCATACTGAACTGTGCTGTGCTGGGCAGAGCACATCAACATTGTGTGAAGCCATGGGTACTGGACAGAACTAAACTTTCCATTTAACATTATTTTTAAAAGATATTTCCCGCTCTTTGCTTCTCTCCCAGCTGTGCAAAGTGCTGGTTTTGGCAGATAAAAGCAAGGAGCAAGATGGAAACTCTGGTGGCTCATACAGGAGGTTTAAGAGGAGCGCTATCCCTTTTTTGTGTTAAATCCCAGACACCCTTTTTTCCCTCTTGGCTTCTTGCCTATGTTAAATTTCTGAATTTTGCTTCATTAAAATAATTGCTGATTGCATTTTACACTTTAGCTTAGTAGCTGCTCAGCAAAGGCTCAGCCACTAAAGATGCTAGCCATCTCCTGTGACCTGCAGATTAATCTTTATTTCACTGGGCCTCAGTGAGCCCTGATGGTCCATGAGTGCTGACGTCCAGTCCTCTGCCTGACACATAGCCTAGCAGTAGGATGGCCACATACTTGGAAGTCATATTCTGGGAGACAGTTTCATTAGGTTTATTAAGAATTCCCTGATGTTTTCCTTAGGTTACTCCAAATTCAGATTTTACACTGCCTTTAAGAAATGGCTCCTGTCATGGGGTTGTTCAGGGGCAAAAAACAATGATTCATTCAGCAGGATAGAGAGAGCTGGACCTCACCTTTGCCAGATGCAGTGAAGCTCCACGTCATCCTTGCCCGTAAGCTGTGTAACAGCTCGATTGCTTGCAGGACATGAGGGAAAAGGAAGCCTTCCTGCATCTAAGACGATGCACGACATATGCCATACAACATATGCCCTGCTGCTTGTGCTGTGCTGTTTGAGCGACAACAGTCTGGGCTTTTAATTGTCGTAACCCTAATTAGTAGTGACAAATGTTTTGGGACTGGAGGACTGGGGATTTCTTTATAGGCTTTAGGCCCCATGTAAAAAGTTTGCTCCTTACATCCACTCTAATCTTGCCTTAAGTTACTCAGCATGTACATGTGACACAGTAAAAGAAGCACTGAAGTGTGCTGAGCTTGAGATGGTATGCTTTCCAAATCCCCTGCCAGCACAGCGTAGATGAAATTTCTCCTGGAAATACGGCAGTTGTTGTCGACATTCTCTTTCAGTGGTGAAAGGAGAGGTAGAAAAGTGGGGGCAGCCACTGGTTTTGTGCTAAACAAAGATGCGTGGAAGGAAAACTTAATTTCTTTTGGTTGAACCTTTTAAAATAAACTAGGTGTTGTTTGTGCCAAACTTTGACATCGTAATAATCTGAAACATCTCTGTCAGAGATATCCCCACGGGAATTCCATCCATTCCACGTAGTAGATGAGACCCAACATGCCCTCCTGGACCTGAACTTTTTTGGCATGTATTGTACCCAATTAAGAACTATTTCAGCCACCTCCAGCTTCTCAGAGCAGCCTTTCACCTGACTGACTCAGGCACTCACATCATGGCAGCCTCAGAGAAGGGTTGTGGGATCACAAAAAATAACAGGGGTCCATCTCACCTCTGCTGCCTTGAGGTGGACACAAGGCCACCCTCTCCTGGTTACCCAGACGCCTCTTTCTGGACACTAAGCAATGACACTAAAGCATGCTGTTGCCATCCTGGACTCTCTGGCCATGGACACCGTCTTGGCAAGCAGGGGCAGGTAGGTTTGGATGGACTGGCAGGGGGTCCTGGGGAGAGTGCTGGCTGCCTGGGGAATGAGCTGCTGCCCCGTTCCAAAGGAGCCATCATGTGTGCTGCAATTAGGCTTTTCTCAGTCAGCTGATGCAAACGTTTTGTGTCTCCTGATGGGCTTTGTGCCTTAGAAGCCCTGGAGGGCTAAACCTGAAACAGAGATACCATGGGCCAGCCCCTCAACTGGTGTAAATCAGCAGCACTTCTGTGAAAATAGCAGTCATGTTAATTTATATCAGCAGGTGGATTGCAGATCCCACCCAGAATTTCCACCTGTAATACAATGGTTTGCTCCCTTCTTGTTCATTTTAGTAACAGAAAAGAGACACCAGTTTTCCTAATGAAATGCAGTTTTTTCGTGACCCTCTTTATTTTTATTTTAATGAGGATGTCTGAGAGAATCCCAAACCAAACACCTGCATCCCACCCAACTCCAGCCTGCAGATGTGCGTCTCACTCAGACCCATGCTGTGAGGCTGACACTTGGCCCTGCATTGGGCTGAAACAAAATCCCCTACATCAGTATGCCTCTAGTTGGGGGCTGAACATTACAGCACTTTTGCTTGTAGTCAAAAATGTCACAGCATTAATCCCTCTATGCAATTTCAGGGATCCTTTTGCCATCTGTCCTAGCACAGAGGTGAACACAACAGCCAAGCAGACAACATTGCTGCCTGCTTCTTGCTGTCTTCCAACAGAGCTGCTTGCACCCATCTGTTTGCGCGTCCCTGTGCGCGAGGCCGTTCCCTGGCACGGTTATCCTCCCAGACAGACGGGCTTTGCACTGGGGACTCATCCCAGCCTGCAGGCGGGATGTTCGCTGCAGTTCCCAGGGTAACGCCTTTCCCATGAGACGGGGGAGCTGCAGATGGAGGCCACTGCCTTTCCCCGCAACGGGAAGCAGTTTCCACTGGGAAACGCATGAGCGAGGTTTTGCTCTGTGCAAACCACAGTCATTGGCTCCGTTTCCAACCCACCACCTTCTCCAGGGCAGCTGTCCCCTCTCCTCAGCCTGGCCCACTACCGGCGTTTCTCCTTCCTGCTTTGAACACAGGAATGTTGAAATGGGGGCGGGATGTGGAACAGCGTTTGCTCCTCAGCCCTGCTGGAACCTGACGCAGGGAGCTGGCGTAGCCCCAAGCCACCTGCCTGCGAGAAGATAACAAGAGGAGCTGTCTGTTGCAGATTAGTTAGTGTCTGACAGAGCAGGCATTATATAAACCAAGGCTTATTTGTTAATTTGTTTCCTAAGGAAGTACCCAAATATTGGTGGAAACTAACATTTTTTCCCTAAACTTCGCCATGTTATTCTTCCAGAGATTAACATCCACATCTTTACCTTCTTCTTCCTATAAAGAGGATTCAGGAACTGATAATTCCTTAGCACTCTCTCTCTGGTATTCCTTAACAGCAGCAAAATGACAGTCCTGGTCTTAGCCCTGCAGGGCACGTTCCTCTGCAGAAGACTTGGCCACCCCCTGGGGTAGTGCTGGGCCAAGCTTCACAACAGTGCATTTCAAAATAATAATAATCAAAAATTTGATTTATAGTGCATAAAAAACCAAATCAAACATGCATGTCTTAAATGGTGCGTGTGCAGAGCTCTGGGATGGAGCTGGCCATTCCCATGCTGAGCCCTGCATGTGAGGCACAGAGCAGTGGCTGTGGGTGTCTCGTCCCAGGCAGGACAGTCGGCATGATGGCAGTGTTTCCCGCAGCCAACTGCTCGTATACAGAACACGGACAGATTAGGCCGTGTGTGCTCATGCAGCTGAACAAATTATTTGGTGGAAGTCACACATCTCAGTAATGAAATGCGGCTTCTGTAGGGAACAGCTACATCCTCCTGGAACAGCCCTACATGGAAAGAGATTAGAAATCGAAGGGAGGTGGGAAGTGTTTCTTTTTTCCTAGAGTGTTAACTTGTTTAAAAATATTTATTTCAAATAGCCTGCTAACTTTCACATTTCAAATTTTTCTACATTTTGCGCATACTCATTTTCACTGTATAATCCGTTTCTCTTGCTCTTTTTGTGGCTCTTTCTTTGAAACAGCAATCAGTAAGACTTCCTATTGCAAAGGAAATCTTGGCTAAATATAGTAATGAAGAGGAGGTTGTTTAAGAGCTGCTAGGTATTCTACAGCTCTCTGGTATTCCCTGAATGTTTATTTCAAGCAAGACTTTTTTTTCCTTTAAGAAAAACATCGTTTTTCAAGAGGAAAGCTCACCAAAGAAACATGGCAACTGCTGCAATACCTGAGACAGTTTTTCACTGTTATATCAGTAATTGCAAAGCCATCAGTATTCCCTATGGGCATATACCCTGTCTGCAAATGGAGAAGACTGGCTGTAGGTCCTGAAATAGGTCCTGTAGGTCCTTTGCTCCTGAAAGCAGGTGCTGCATGGTCTAAGCTAGGGAAGGGGTTCAGGTGTGCAGGTGACCTTCCTTCTTCCTAGTCCTTGGTCCTGCCAGTCAGGGGGAAAGCTCATGTGGATGACAGCAGGGCATGAGCAAGGCTGCCACAGCCACACTCTTGCATTGGTGGCTTGGAGGAGAGCACAGGGAGAACAGGGAGGCCAAGCAGGAATGAACAGGCACCAACCCAGGAGGCAAGTGACCAAGGAGTGTGCAAAGGTGAGTGACAGCAGGGCAGGAGCAGGCTAAACTGTTTCTGAAGTTACTTTTTTCCTGTTCCTGTCCTGATGGATGCTGTGCAGGTGATACTGATTCACAGACTACGGGAGGGACATCCCAGTTTTCACAGCAGCCTTGGCTGTGCATCCCTCCCCAAGCTGAGGTAGAGCTCTGCACCAGCAGGACAGCACTAGGCAGAATGAGGAACAGTGAGTGTAGGACAGGGCTTTGCTTTAACCAGTTCCCATGGAACTGGAGAAAGGAAACATCTCACAAAACAGAGTCCCAGGGCACAGCCTTGAGTGATAGCCACTGGACATCACTAGGCACAACTCCTCCTCGCCAAACCACTTGCCTGGGGCAAAACTGCATGCACACGAAATGCTGGGGGGCAGGCTCACCCCACAGCACCTGCCTCCCTTGTCAGGAGAGCCTCATGCCCTGCTCTGGGGGAAAGCCCCTGCCCCTCACTCCCAGAGAAACTATCCCATGACATCACTTACACCTCTGGGTCTCTTCTGTCTGTTTGTCCCTCCCTCCAGGGAAAGTCTCTGGCAAGCAAGCGCCTCACGGGCCTGATGCAGTCCTCCTGACAGCTCCGGCCGACCGCCCCGCGGGAGAGACGGCTGGGACCGCTGCCGGGGATGGGGCATTTCAGGGAGAGCAGGTCCCTGCAGGGTAGACAGCCTGAGCAAGTGGAAGCAGAGAGCCACACGCCAGTGGAGCACCTCTCTTCACAGTTTACAGCAACACTTCTCTGTCTGCACAGCTCCCTAAGGACGCTGAGCTCTGTGCAGGTACTTTGTTTCCAGCTGAGGTTTGGAGGGGCACATTTCACCATACACTGCAGGTGGACAAGGTGAGGGCTTGCTGTCTCGTTATTTAAGGAAACAGACCCAACCACAGCTTGGAGAAAGAAGAGCTGAGAGACATCAGTGTTTTTCCACATCTCTTCTCTTCCTGGCACAAACGTGACTGTAATAAGATGGTGCCGCAATCTCACTTGCTCCCTTCCGTGTGGCCGTCTGGATCCAATAAAAAATCTGCTGGAAGCTGCTTCTCCTTCTCACAAAATCCCAAATGCATTTCTCCTGCAGATTCACTGACTTTAACTTTGTTTTTCTTTCCTATGTTTCTCCTCCTTTAAAGCGATGAAAAAAACAAAAGGCATTATTTAAGTTCATCACTCATCCTTCCAATAGCATGTAGCATGTCCAGAGATGATGGCCAGATCCTCAGCTGAAGTCAGGAGAGCGGGAGTGGTTTTCATCACCTGAGGATCTTCCCCCTTGAGTCAGACTCCGATCCTGGTGCAAATTCTCTGACGTCGGCGGAATCGTTCTGCATGTGCGCGTAGTGCAAATGTGATCAGACTCTGCCTGATGCTCAAAAAGCCATGTTTGAGATGTGCAATGTGCACATGAGCGCACACACACAAACACACACACACACGGTATTTTAAAGTGAGTTGGGTTTTATTTCATTTACTTTTCTATTTATTTAAGGTTTTGCATACCTAATCAATGATGGATATTCAAGATTTTCTCCAAGCAAACCAAACCAGATTCCAGCTCTCCAATTGGAGAGGGCCAAAATCCACTCACATGTATCCAGGGAAAGGCAACTCTGATGTGGGCAGGTGTCAAAATTCAGCCTACAGTGAGGAGGGAATTGGTGGAGATGGGACCAGCAGACACAGGGTGTGAATGGGCAGGGCGCTGGGTGCCAGGTGACCCTCCCTAAACAGCAGCACACTCAGCTGTGATATCGTGCTCAGATAACTGACTCTGCTGAGAAGCATCATTCTGAGAGTGAAATGGTACCACTGGAGGAAATGAGCTTCCACTAAAACTCATCTGACCTACAGCCCATGAATGCAACAGCAAAAGATGACCCAGTAGCTTGTTTCAAACTGTTGGGGGTATGGAGGTTAGGATGAGGACAGGACTGAAGTGACTTTAATATAAAACCCACTTATACTAGCTGCAGATAGGAAAATGGCCTGCATTCACATACAATATATTATATATATATGAAAAGAATTTCAAGACTCAGCTGACTTAGTACCACAAAAACCTCCTATATTTTGTAAGCAGTTCAGATCTGAAGCATACATGAAACTAGACATTTCTTGGTCTTCTTCACTCATGCCAAGGCAAACTGGCTTTTTGTATAGGTGGTAGAAACTGCTATATGGCTACAAGTCTGCATTCCTACCTAGGCAAAACCATCTAGCTAAGTAGACAGCTGGCAATCAACAACATTCACTTCTGAGGCAAGTATTATTCTAATATCTAAGGCCTATGTATGCACAAAAACATGCCAGCATAGTTTCTGTCAGAAAAAGGACCTTTCTCTTTTCCCATGACAGTTCTCATTTTGATATCTCTTTTCTTTCCTGCAGAAAAGTCCTAATATCAATTATACCTAAGGTCCATACACCTGCATGAATGTACAGTAGAATACTGAGTATGATGTTTGTTCTTTACACATGCTTATCCCCTAAACAGCCTGCTGTCTGAGGCCTTCAGAACAAATTCATCCTCCACATACATGACACACAAGCAAGTTCCAAGACTGCAGAACCACCATGTCCCAGACATTCATGTGGTCCCCTGCCTTTGAAGAGGAATTTGGTCCCCTCCAAACTGTCACTTAGCTGTCCTTGCAGAACCCATTTGTCCTCTGTTGCCCACCCAGCCAAAGGGTCCCTTGGGAAATAGCAAGTCTTTGTGTAATAGGCTGACTTGTCCGTTCATGCATATGCATATGTGTCTCCTTGGTCATCCCTAGGAAAATGCAGAGGTCATCTCTTCTCAGAGCCTTGTCGATGGTGTTTTTATCTCTGTCAAACCTGCCAGTGCCATGCATCACTGGAGCTCTGTAAACCAACAGCTGCTCACACTCCGAGCTACTCTGCTGCCAGTGCTGCGCAGCACAATGCATTTCGCATGGGAGGTCTGTCTTCTGAACCCTCACACTGGTCTGCAGAACACTCCTGAGCAAGATGTACATATAAAACATGAAACTGGTGTGTAGCAAGGAGCAGGGATGGCAAAGTGGTACATGTGGGTCTCTGCTTTACAGTGAGTTCCTGACACTGGAGAGGTCATCTCCTGGGAGAAGGATGAGGTAACTCCATGGAGGTACTCCTCAGTGTCCTGCAGCATGGGGGCACATGTGGGCAGGACTGGAGGATGCTGGCAGGTGATGGGACAGGTAGAATTTGGGTTATGGTCTGTGCAGGGAGCAGAAATGCCATACTTTAACTTGGGGATGTGCTGCTGCCCTGTGAACAACACGCTCTGCTCTGTCTTTCAGCTTTATTCCTGCAGGATGGTCATACTGGCTGCCGCAGTATTTTGCCTGTGGGGAATATTCCGTGTTTGAACAGTTGAGCACATGGAGGGAATTCTTACAGACATGGAGAGCATGCATATGGGCATGCAGCAGGGGGCCTGGATGCTGAACAGCTTGCCATTTAAATGCACACTCGTGCAAACTAATCTGCTCAGCAATGGCTAGCTGAGCGGACAGAACTTCATATCCTCTGGAGGGAAGAAAGCTCTGCTCTTCATTTCCTGACTAAATTTCTCCAAAACAAACATGAGAGTAGACAAGGCCTCCTCCTGGGAATACATATGAACTGTTCTTCACATGTCTTTTACTTCACATATGGTGATACTAACATGTAACTAGTCCCACATGAACTGCATCCTTGAATTATTGCTTTTTAATGACGTTGCTTATTCCAAGTGATGCTACTCTTGTACACCCAGCAGTATCCCATTGAGCATTGCAAGCAGTAATCTGCTGCTTTGTAAGTGTCCAGTGTCTTCCAACTACCTCATCGTGCTGAAGATGAGTTAGGAAATCAGCTTTCCACCTCTGTTTATGTTCTAAATGGCATCAATTCAAGGAAAGACAGTCTGGAAAGCTTTTACAATGTCCATGCTGTGCAAGCTAGCGACAAAACTTCCCATACTTACAGGGCTATGGCTGTGAAATATGGCTGTGCACTGTTATTTGGATAATAGAGTATCCAGAGTATTCATGGCTATTGTGGCAAAACAGCAGCAGGACAAGCACTAGGAAAGGTTCGATGAGCCAGTGCAGACAGCGTTAGGCTGAAGCAAATGGATTAATGTACTCTCAGTATAACTCAGCACTAAGATCCCATAGAGTACTGTAATAAAATGGTAGCAGGGCAGCCATAAAAAGTGGCAGTAAGCTGAAATAATAATACCAGAATAAATGTAGCAATAAGGTAACACAGGCCGCTGCAGTAAAGTAGCATTTTGATAATGCAGCAATAAGACACAACAGGATGCTGCAGTAAATTAGTTTGGGGAATAAGGCAGTAATAACAGTGTGTGTGGACAAACAGTGGTACATTTGCACCAGGTACTGCAGCAATAAAGATAACACAAGGTGTCCTAGTAATAAGTTACTACAGTAACAACACCATGATGCACTGTAAAGTTATATCAGGATGCTTCCATGCTGCAGTCAAATCGTACAAGAGGTGGTAGTGAGACAATGAAGACAAAATATACCCCAGTTCAGACTGCAGAACCTGAATCAGTTTTCTGCACCATAACTCAAATTCTGGAATGATCTCAGCAATACCAATCCTCTCATTCCCACTTTCAAGGAAGCTGAGGCAAGAGTGTTCCCCCATCCAGACTATTATTTTGGTCCGAAAATACAAAATTGACTCATTGTCTCTTCAGCCAAATTGTCCCAGACTGTGGTGAAGTTCTTTGTTTAGTCCTACTCAGGTGAAACCCTGGTGGTTTTGGTAAGTCCTTTGCCTTCAAAAGGATTTGGCTCTCTCATCTTCTGGCATGGGTGATGCTTTTAGCCTAAAATTATTTCTGTTTTGGGTGGGAGAAGGGGAACCCAGGTACAGAACATCTGGCTGTACCAGTCTGTTTCCTAAAATGCACAAATAAATGGAGCATCCTGGAAAAGTCAAAGCAATAAGGACCAAATCTGTTCTGTCTGTCATGCACTCATACACACAAGAATATTCCTCCTGGAATCAGTGCAAGCCCTGGATGCATCCATGGGCAGGCCTCGGCCTAACCCTGTTCTCAGTGTCTCCAGCAGAGTGCCAGAAGCAGTGTGTCTCTCCTTTCCTGCTTTTCCATATTTTTTTTAATCTAACCTCACCCTCTGTATGAAATTGCCTTAGAAAAAAAATTGTTTGCCATAATACAATATGCAGCGTGGTGGGCAAGGAATAGGTCTGTCCAAGGAATTAGCTGTCTTTGTACTCTTCAGTAGAGGGGTAAAGCATTCTGAAAAATAACCAGCAACCACTGTTATACTCAATAATCATCAGGCATGAGGGTTTAGTCAGAGCATCTATGTCAACAAGAAGACTTGAGTGGAGTGTGTGTGCTAGATAACAAGATGGTCTCCTGGGAAAAGGATGTAAATAGGGCACCACTACAGACTCTTGACTAGCAAGACACAGCTTCATAAATCCCAACGGATACAAATTTTCTGCCACATCTTTCTGACCCTTTGCTCTCCCTTTATGCGGCTTCCTCCGTCTCTAGCTGACTGCTGAGTTCAAGTTTGGAGCAGTGCTCTGATACACCTTGGCTTGGCTCTTGCCTTAAACTCCTTGGCTTGCTTTTATTGTGGTTTAATGATTAAGCAGGATTATTAAAGTAGAGCTCATAGTAGGGTAAGATAGGCTAGGTTATCATGATTGTGTCGTTTAAGCTGTGAGCAATTTTGCAGCTTCTCAGCACTGTTTATAACCTGAGACGGAGAACAAGCAACGTGGCTGCCCAGCAGAACAGTGAGCTGGTGAACAATGCACTATCTTCATGCCCACACGTACTTTGAACTTACTGCTGAGGAGAAATGCTTTGTAGTGCGAAAAGTAATCTCACGGCAGGGGAGAGTCAGACCTGATCAACTTTTTCATGTGATACAGATTTTGCTCTGCCAGCCCCTAGCATCTGCAAAGCTCGCAGCTAAGAGCCAGCAACCTCCTAATCCTGCTGCTAAGCTTTGGAAACAAGCTTTTCAAAGGCTGTCTTTACACAGCAATGCTATTACTTGAAGCCTTTTAATGTGCATTTATGGCTATTGCCACAAGTGCCAGTGTAGTTGCCCTCTGTATTTGCAATAGGAAATTGTGGATTCACTCCACACAGAGGGTGGATGTTAGTGGGCAGAATTTAGGGATTTACCAGTGCATTCCTGTCTGGGGACCCAGAAGACATGCTGAAACATCTCATCTGGCAGAGGACAGCTCTCTCGTGGGCAATGGAATTGTTCCTTGGATATTGCTATCTGTCAGCAGAGATGCTAAACCGAGCTTCTCTCTCTCATCTTTGGGGACTTAAACCATGCCATCCTTACATAAATAGTAGGTGACAGCTAGCCCTGAGCAACACCTTCTATGGGTGGACTAGGAAGTGGAGTAGTGTGGACTGGGATTTCAGGAGTGGTTGTTTCCTTTTGGATCCTCAACAGTATTTCTCATGTCCATCCATGCGCAGGTTATTCCCACAAGCTGCACAGCTTCACAGCCCAGAACTGTGGGAATCTGGTTCTTGCCGTGGTTCTGCGTGAGCCTCATGCCACGTGGATTAAGCCACACCAGATTAAAAAAAAAAAATCAAATTATGCTTTATACAATGCATCATTTCTCCTAAAAGCATCTGGGATTCTGAAATTTGCTCTCTGGGGGTCATTTGGGGCCAAAGGATGCACAGCGGGATTTTCCTCTACAAGGGAAAAATTCTGAAGGGCCTCCTGCCCCTGTGGTGTGACTGGAGGCAGCCAGAGCTTCTTCTGCACAAGGCCACGTCCCTTTGCCGGCCGAGGGCGAGACCCCGGGAAGGAGGGTGGAGGGGGGCCAGGAGCAGTGGCGGCGGGTGGAGGGGCGCTGCAGAGGGCAGATCAGGCGGGCTCTTGTGGATCCGTGCTGCACGTGGGGACACGGGCACCATCCTGCAGTGACCCCGGACTGGAGGGGCAGCGGGGCCGGGGCTAGCGCCGAGTGTTTGTGGGCTCGCACAGGCACGGAGCCGCT
>VXBT01005598.1:656353-722025 GCA_013400235.1 Oriolus oriolus | reverse complement strand
CCCGCGGGTCTTAACCCTTCCCGAGGAACCTCATCGTATCCAGCCGCATGGACAATGTTCAGCCGCAGCAAACACCGAAAACAAAGGCTGCGCGCGGAGCTTGGAAGGAAGCCCTGTCCCATGCCGGGGGGTGCAGAAGGCACCTGGTTCCCTGCAGCACGTGTCCGTGCTGCTCAGTGACCCTCATCCCGCACTCTCTGGCACCAGCACCCGAGGCATGGCTCTGCTCCTCCAAAATCAGCCGGAAAGCCGCCCATCAGCAAGCTGGGTGCACTGCTTCACAGGAGAACAAGACCTGTGGCTCTCAGGTTTGGAAGCTCCCAGAACCGAGCAGTGTTTGCAACCCAAGCTCTCCTCACCAGCCAGGCCAGGCCATGCCCACCTGCAGAGCCAGGACGCGTGACTGCCAGTGACCCTGCTCGAGGGCTGTGCTGCTTTTTAGACCTGCCTGTGACCCACCATGGGAGCTCAGAGCTGCTGGGCTTACATCCTTTGGAGTATCTCTGTTTTCTGTGTGCCACTTGTCTCTGCAGGACATGTAAAATTTGCTGGTTTTGCAGCAAGGGACCAGTACAGGCCAGGGAAATAATTACCTTCCTCAACTAGACCCCATGCTTAGTGCACACGGAGTCCATTGTTAATATTGTGGGAATCAGACTCAGAGAGTTGCAATGTGCAGTCCCTTGTCTTGCTTGACAGGCTTATTTGCTTTGTGTGTTTGCCTTTAAGCCATCCTGCAGCTCTGCTCATCAGAGCATCAGCGCTCCTCCACCCGTTATGCTGCCAGCGCACCACATCACCATTGCCCTGGATCTTCCCCACATCCCCTTCCTTCAGCATCTGCAGTTCTAAGCTGCCTTTCCTTAACTCTTGTTTTCCCTGACCCCCTCTTAGAGAGGCTGGTCTGTACAACTCACGAAGGGACTGTCGAACTAATGTTTTCCCACAAAAGCTGGCTGAAAAGTCAGTCTCTTCACTGGAGGAAACACTCCTCGAGGGCTGCGATGTGCAAGGCTACTGATGCACTTTTGCATCAGTACTTTTGCATCAGATACGCATCCCCCTCACCCCACTTTTGCAATAAAAGTGCATCCTGAGCTCAGGCAGTGGCAGCACCTTGGCAAAAGCAAATTTCTAGCATTTGCCTGCATACTGTGTTCAGGACTGCTTGGCTGAGCTATCACCTCTGGGACAGCTGGAATCTCTGACACCATTTTCTTTATGTTTGTCTGTCAGTGCAGCTGCATATTTGTTACACATACGGTAGCAGGGAAGGCCGCAAATCCATCCCTCAGCTGATGCCTGATACCATATGTTAGATCCTCCGTGCTGGGGCACAGACAGATTTGGGGCATGGTCTGGACGAATGAAGCTAACTAGAGCTCTCCACAGTCTGAAGAAAGTGTGTCTTGCCAGTATCCTCAGCCAGCCCTGTACATATACTCCCACATACAACACATGGGAAAAAACACCATCTTTCTGTTCTTAGTATGATGGATCATCCACTCTGGGTCACTTGCAAGCCCTATCTTATACATAAACTCCTGAGCTTCTGCCTGTCACGCGTTTTGGATAGGTAGCACCCTACCCAAAAATGCCTGTCCTCCTGTGATGACCTGCCTCTGGACATGGAGATGCTCTGCCATGATGCTGAACTCCTTAGCTGCACCCTGCCTTCCCTTCTGCAAAACTGCCCTCACAGCCAGAGCTGGGCAGAGCTTAGCTGCCTTCTGCCATCCTTTAATTAGACAATTGTCAGAGCTTTATGAAAAGCAGCACAGCAAACCACAGACTTCTGAAACGTGGAAGCAGTGTCAAGAGCAGTGCTAGAGCTATCTGCATCAAATAGGAAATCAAATTGGTAGTGTGGGTTTTCTCCTTGTCACCTGGGGTATTACTGACCTGATGAATATGGTGGCAATCCTGCCTCACTCTAGCAGTGGTTTGGGGGTGACCTTTCTTCTCATCTTCCAGGGCTTTGAGGTCTCTAATGGGTCACAGGAAAGATGTGCGTGGCTGCAGGTGGAGGCACCTGGATCAGGATCCTTTCCCTTGGCTCCCTGCCTGAATGTCATGGCATCATTGGATCCCACTCTCGTGGGACTTGGCCTTCTCTCCGTGGCTTTCTCTTTTGACCCAGCAAGCAGTTCCCAGAAAACAGTAAAGTTACTGTATTAAGGTGATCCTGCCCTCACTGTCTCTTTGTTTCTGGGGAGTCTTAAGCAAATCAGGTTGCAGAGTATATACAGAACACCACAGTCTCTGTGTCTAATGAAAGGACAGTCCAAATGGAGAGAGAGGGCAAGAGAGAAAGCTCTGTGTTTGCATTCATCTCTGACATGATGGATTCCCCCTTCCTGGAAGCAGCCTTGGCATAAATAAAGCCAGTAAAGGCTTTTATGCAAGAATTCCCTTCACTACCAATAGTCCTGGAGTCATAGATAATAAAAGACCTGGCAGCTCATCTCGCACTGCTCCCTTTAATCAGCAGGATTTTCCCTACTGAATATTCACTGAAGTTGCTTTATCTAGCACACCTCTGAAACCTCCATGGATGGGACCTTAGCAGATGCCCTCCGGAACACATTTTTCCATACTTGAGACATTTACTGCAAGGAAAAAAAAGTCTGATACACAACATAAAATGTCATCTCTGACTAAGTTTAAAAACAGGGAGAGCCATCTGTAGGCCACAAACAGCAAAGGTGTTTAGCACAATCAATTTTTTTCCCTGGAGTATTTCCCTTAATGTATTTTTTGCATAGTCTTGAGTTTATTGCACTTCATATCAGCATCCATTCCTCATCATGAAAAGTGTAGATATTTGTGGACTATCATGTCTCTTTTCAGCCTTATCCCCACCTCAGACTGTAATGGCCGAGGCTTTTCTCATATGCCAGTTTCTCAAAGACTGCTATCGATTTTGCTGCCTTTGTCTTTCTTTAAAAGATCACTCAGGAAAAACATAGTGATGTGAAGACAGAAGGGCTGTGCTTGTCTGTACGGCACAGTTACCCAGTCATTTGCGTAAGTGAGGTATCACCCTGGCATTGTGCTCTTCATGGAAAACTACATGCATGTGTCACACATGTTGTGGTGTAACATATTTGTTAAATCTATTTATTCCACATCTTCGACCACTTTACCTACCTTCATCCCACACTGCCATCTGTTCTGTGGATACCACCCCCCATCCACTCTCCTGAGTACCTGTGGAGAGCTGCCAGGAAAATAGTTCCTCCTTTTCTTGCCAAATTTGGAATTTCAGTTGCAAATTTACCCTAGCAAGAATGCCAAGGGGAGACAGAGTCAATGCCAAACCCAGTGTAGCTTTCCTGTTGGGCACATTTTCAATTCTGTCACAGTAGCTGAAAAGGGAAGCTGGCTCCCATCAGAAAGGGGTCGTGCCCAACACTGCAAGAGGAGTCATCAGTTGTGCCCAGTCCAGGAAGGGCAGATCATCAAAGGCTTTAAAACTGTAAAATCAGTAGTATCTGAAAAGAATTCTGTTATTGACATACATGACATTCTCAAAACCCTGCATATTTGTCTTCACAGAAACAAGTGCACCTCGCTGCAGAGTGAAGGTCTTTTTGAAAACAGTTCCAATAAAACATGTTAAAGCTATCTACATCACTCCTGGAATTGTTTTTCCACAGAAAGGTCTTGTGTAATATCCGCAGGGATTTTTTGTTTGCATGTGATACAACCATCCTGCAGTCGTGTTAAGAGAAAGCTTTGTATAACACTGCTGTGTAAAGTATTGACCATCATGCTTGGTCAATACATGCACACGAACACAGGCAGATATTTCCAAAATCAGTGGAAATATCTGCATGGACTTTGCATGCACAAGTTCCCCCAAAAATAAGACAAATGTGTTTTTTCCTGTAGTGTGTCCTGCAGGAGCTCTTGCATGGAGATACCGTGTGCTCCCCTTGGTGCTGCACAAGCACCGCAGCCAGGCAGACATTGCTGAGATTCCCGGCCTGCTCCTGGTGACTCATCCCAGCCAAGCAGTTGTGTAGGGGTGCCCTTGAAATTGTCTTGTTTACTCATTCTCCTGGAAGACCACAGGAGCACCCACTGCAGTGGGGCCTCTGCTGGCAATAGATACAGCAGAGGGAGCAGAGTTTCACTTGGTATGGCAGACTTCACCTCAGCAGGGCAGAAATAGGAGGTGCACTTCAGCTGATGGAGGATCCCCATGGGAGAGGAGGTTGAGGAGGAGGTCCCAGTGAGTCAGCCCCCTTCCCACTTTCTGTGTCCCCATCCATGGAGGCAAGGACCCAGCTGATGAGCTGGTGGCTCAGAAAGCCCTTTGATCTTCGTGGCCTGCTGCCTTCTCACCATCTCAGCTCCCTTGAGGCTGCTGAGCTCCTTCTTTTGTAAATCTTGGCCATCACAGCCTGCCTCTCCAGCATGCTTGCATAACAGCCTGGAATCCAGGATCACTTCCTTAAGATACCGCTTCCATCAGGAATGCAGTTCATGATTGTCACAGAGGGGGATACCATCATCCACAGTAGGCTCATTACTGCTCACAACAGTGATGGGGGACTTGAAAATGCAGTCAGAGCACAAGAGCACAAAGTGTTAACCTCAAACATGCTGAAGGCAACCTGTCCCTGCCTCTGTCACATCCTGAGAGCTCACACACCAGATGACCTCCCTGGTCAGATGGGGGCCATGCACCAATTCCATGATTTTACAGGGAACTTAAAAGCATGGTGCAGTCTGTGTGGGCCCAGGGGAGGGGTCAATTTGCTCCCAACAGGAAGTATTTTTCTATCCCCTTGGCTAAACTGTAAATTTAAAAGCAAACACAAATTGCAACTGGCTGTTTTCAACATCACATGCCAAAGAACTGTCAGGGTCTGTGATACCACGCAGAAGTAGTTCCCAATATTAGAGATGGAAAATTAATTTCTATTAGCCTATGAGCCTGTCATTCCTGGGCAAAGATGTTTTTGACGAACTCTGTTTCTTCTGGTGTTGACAATTACCCGCAAGTAGATTGCAGTATCTCCAAGATTTATTCACTATTTGAATATAATTGCCAAATATTTACTCGCCAGAGAGTTATTCCTGGGGAAATTGTTAATATGCAACTCATTTACAGGGTTTGCTACCAAGATTGGATAGTTGAAGTATGAGGAATTTGTTTAGTTTTTCTTGGACATTCAGGTCACCTGGTATTGTCTCTGCCACCCAAGCATATGGATACAACTGTTACAGTGGGGTTTGCTCAATTTTCTCTGATATTTGTTTTAATTCTACCTTCCATAAAAATTCTTCTAAGTCAAGTTCTAATTCAAAACATTTCTGGAAAGAAAAAGGATGTGAACACAGTCCAACCTAAATCACTGTTTATCCATTTGCTGAAAAACTGGAGTCAGTGTCAGTCTCTGTGCTCCAGACGTAGGTGATATACAGGGCTGTATCCAGCTGCAGGGTAGGTGCCTATGGTATTTATGCAGCTAAAACTTCCATGAAAGTTGTTGAGTCTCCTTGTTTGGGCAAAATCAGCAGGCCTGTATTTCAGCCTTGCCACCCAGCTGTTTTTTCATTCGGACAGATAATTGTGTCTTAAGGCTACTAGAAAGAGCCAATCCATAATTAAAAGGCTGCTGGGTTTAATGCACAGGCCTACCACTCACTTAAAAGGCATAGAATAAATCAAACTGCATTTTCTTGCCACTGGCTAGCACTTTATTTCTTTGAGAGTTGGCACCACTCCAACACTCAATTTTTTGGTGGAAAAGAGCAATTGCTGGCCCCCTGGACTTCATGGAAGAGGTGGTTCATTATTAAAAAAAAAATAAACAACAGAAAAAAACCCCATCCTATCTGTTAAAAACAAGTAAAATATCAGAGATCTCAATAATTTCTCGTCTTATTCCATCCATCCATCCATCCATCCATCCATCCATCCATCCATCCATCCATCCATCCACACTCTGCTCAAACTTAGCATAGGCACTTAAGAAGGAAAAGAACCTCTTCTCTCAGCATCTTGAGGAAAAGCATGTTTTCCTTAAGTTTCTTTGGAGTTAATTCCACACATGTGCTAATCTGTTCGTGTGCCTGACTAAGAGCTATTTCACATCTATGTGCACGTACTGCTCCTGTTTTACTGGAACAGCCAAAACTAACTGACTTTGGGTATCGGATCAATTCCTGCTCCTGATTGTTACCAGTCATTAAAGGGATGTAAGATACAGTTTTAATTAGTGTTGTGCTGAACCAGCAGCCGAGCTCTTCACATTGCAATCAAGTTAAGTTTCATATAAAAGGCTGAGACCCATGGCCCTTCCCTGGCAGAGCTGCTTCTGACTGACCTAGACCTGCCAACAGGGCATGGCAAATCCTTTTGTTAGTACAGTGCTACAGCCCTGCCCCGTTTACCTGTAGTAGCTGTGAACCTGAGCTCCCCCTGCAGAGGAGCACATGCCTTTCTCCTCCCTGTAGTTAGGAACAGATATGTTTTTGTCTTGATCTCTAAAATATATTTGCTTGTTGTAAATTAGGAGAGCTTTTACAGAGACTCCACCAGAAAGGCCACCAGATTATATGGCTGTTGGATGGTGGAGCTGACGTACTTGTAAATGTGGAGGATGCAGACAAGAGAGCTGATGGCACAGCTGACTGGAAAAATGAGAGGAGCAGTACACCCAGAGTTACCAGTTCCCCAAAACTGGAAGTATACAAGCAGACTACTGTGAGTTAATAGTAAACAAAGAATGGTGTAAAATTTCCTTAGCAGTGGAGGCAACATGTCTTCTGGAAACTTCCCTTACCCTGAGCATATTGAAGGACTTGCCGCAGCTGCATGTTGCAGTGAGAATATGAATGGAAGTGTTTCTACAGAGTGTGCACATAACCTCTATAGGCTCTTTCATGAGCCCTCCCCAGCAAGGCACCTGCTTTCTTCTTCCTAGAAGGGGAGCCAACACTGGCCTCTTCTGGTTTTGAATGTATTAACCATTAGGCAGAATTAAAATGGTGGATCCTCCTCTCCATACGTGTGAAGGTGTCACCTAATTTTCACGTGACAAGTCCCCACCTGGAGGTAGTGCCACTCTCCATGGCTCCTGGTTTTCCTTGAGCTTCATTGGTGAGGCAATATCTAGCCCTCCTTGTCTTTGAGGATCAGTACTCACAGGTATCTAGAAAACGCCTGTGTGTTTGCAGGGCTTCCACAATGATGCCAGCTGCACAACCTTTGATGCCAGGAAGGCAGAGGGTGTGACTCTCAGGTTAGCTCGCTAGTGACGGCACATGTAGTGACAAGACTGTGTGTCTGCATATGCTAAAACATTAAAAACCCTTATTTGGCTGACATCCACTCTCAGGCAACATGATTTCAAAGAGGTTTTAACTAGAAGTTTGTGATTTATTGGTTGCAATGCAACCAACTCATTTCCTCAAGCCCTGTGTGAAGACAGCAGGCACTGAACTTTCCTTTCCAAGTTTCCCTATAAGAAGTAATATGTTTAATATTACTAAAACATCAGTATTTTAAAAGTTGCATTATAAAATGTTTTTTACTGGTGTATGCAAATAATTTCACTCCCTGTGGATCAATGTACTTGTTATTGTTCACCCCAGAAGGAATCTTGGATCTTGTAGAGCTGGACGGTGTGTTATGTACCAGCTGAGTACAGCCTGTATGAACAGTGGCCTTCTTTCCTGTGCATACGGCAACTGGCTGGTGGCAGAGGCAGCATTGGTACAAGAATGTGCTCTGCAGCAACAGGCCAACAGCCTGGATGAGTCAGGTTTATGAAATAATAATTTGATTTAGGAGTCTGTGTGCTAGAATACTGCAAACTCCTAAAATGAAGATTGTGATTGTGGACACTTTTGTATAATCAGAGCTTCAGCTGTGCCATCGGTGATGGAGCAGTATTTGCTTCACCTGAGCATCCTGGAGGAGGTTGTGAGAGATGATCTGTAGATGCTGTTTGGGTGCCTATGCTACCTGAACCACCCACCTGGCTTCTCCAAGTCCTGTCCTGGTATGCTCTCTCTTCCCTGTGGAAGTATTTCAAACAAGAAGCTGCTTATTATTTCTGAGGTTGTCCTTAGGGTGATTAATGTGTTTGTTCTTTTGGAGGAATAAACTTAGCCCAGTTGGAGGTTGACACAGATTTAGGGAGTTCCTATGAATAAGTGGCACAGGTTTCCAAGGAGGTGCAGAGATCAATTAAATCCTAAATAAAAGTTCTGTCAGTGGCACTGCTTATGCAAAAAACCTGTGCCAGATCTCACCACCTTTCACACACAACCCCCCCCTCCAAATCACAAACACAAGCTGGCAAATCATGTGAGAAGCTGTGCAAGAAAAAAATGACATTCAGGTGGTGGTCCAGATGGTGCCAATTTTGAGGAAGACATGTAAGTGCATAATTGAGCCCTGCACGCTCTGAGGCTTGAAGGGCAGTCCACTGCTACCAGCACAGGGAACCAGCAGAGCAGCAGCCACGCATGAGGCATTGGGGGGAGGCGCAGACAAGAGGTTCAGCAGGAAACTTCACTGCAAAAACATCTGATTTATATTTCCTTATCCCTCTAGTTTTCGACTGGCTTCCTCTTGCCTAAGGAGGCACTTTTACTTGTTCATGTCTTTGTCCAGCTGCAGCTGTAAGACAGCCCATAGGTGGGGGTCAGCATTAATGTTCCTGCTGCCTCACAGCAGCCAGGCAGGGCGTCAGCTTGAAATCTGCATGCACCCTAAATGCTTCATCCTTCCTTTTCCTCCTCTCCCTCAAACATACTGCATCCACATTCCCACCCAAAATGGAGCATGGGACTTCTGAGGGGGTCAGTGAGAAGCAAAAACCAGCTTTGGAGTTTCATATCCAAGCAGAAAGCCAGCTAAATGAGGAGCTGACATAGTACCAAACCAGAAGCCACCTTTTCTGCAAAACCCTTGTGTCTGCAAATCCCTTATGTAGGGATGAAGTTCCAGGAAGGAAAAACACCCAGGGAGACTGGAGGACTCCACACTGTGGGTGCCCACTTGACTGGGCTTTTTCCCATCCAGCTGCTCCTGCAAATAGGCGACACATATCTGAATGAGAAAATAAGGATGCTTACATTTTTGTAAGAGAAAAGGTGAGAAGTTGAGTAAAATTTTAGTAAAAATAGGAAAATCTCAGCAAATGCAGTGGAGGAAGCCAATGCTCCAGGACTCGGCCTCCCACGACTCTGATCATAACCCAATAACTTTTCTCCACAGACAGAAGTTCATTTCTGGTCTGAAGCTTCACTGTGCTTCCTTATGTGTCCTGTTACATCTAAGTGACTAACAACAAGGTCTAGGACTAAAAGGCATTCAAGAACAATTTTGGATTTTTAAGCACTGTCACTCTTTCACCCATCTGCCTCTGCTGGAACAAGAGACACCATCCAGTAGGATGGACAAAGCACTTCCCACCTAAGTAGGAGAAGGAAGTTCAGTCAAGGCAGAAATCGTGCATCATCACTAGGAAATAAAGAAATCTTGAAATTCCACTTCTCAGATTACTTGAAAAGCATACTTAAAAAAAATAAACAAGGAGGTTATCACTTAACTAAGGTGTTGGTTATTGTCAGCAAGTTCCTGACAAGAAAAATCACTTGCTCCTCTTCTGGTTGCCACCATGCCCCACTCAGTCCGTCATCTTTGTTGAGTTTGGTTAACTCGTTTCATAGTCACTCAGGAATGAGCAATGATATGGAAAAATGCAGCATGTAATGGAAACTGCGACCTGTCACCTCATGTGGGCTGGTGCCAAGGAGGCTGCTAATTATAGCCTGGCATGTAAATACTCCTGGAAGATGATTGTACTTATTTGGACTAGTGCAATATTAATTAAATACTTTGATTATTTCTGAGACAGACTTTGGGAAAGAGGGGGAGGTGCTGTCAAGGGAATTAACCTTTTAGTTGCTGGGAATAAAGTTGCCTTCCTCAGAAACTGCAGCAGAAGGCTATGTCAGTTTTCCTCCTTCTTTTCTCTGTCCTCCTGTCTTTGACCTTCTCTTTTGAGAGCTCCCATCATTTTTCTGCTTGCTCTTGGTCTCCCCTGGCTCTGTGCCCATGCCAGTTCCTCAAGATCATAACTCAATTGCCTCCTCGAGCAGGGAGAAACCTAAATGGCAGGGATAAGGAAGCGCTTCTGGCAGGGAACCAGGGTAGCTCTTGTCTGAGCCAGAGCCCCTGGCCATCCAGCCTTCTACACTCACAAAATTTCCAGCCTAGAAACAGCCAGCTTCCAGCTCCTATCTTGGGTTCCCCATGCAAGTACCAACACAAAATCGTCCCTCTTGGCTCAAGCTGCCCTGAAATGGGAGAGGGAAGGGGAAGCTGGTACAACCCAGAGGAGCCAGGATCACCTCAGCAAAAAACTACTGAAAACTTTGGCAGGTCCAGAAACATCAGGACAAGATGCCACTGCCTGTGTGACTCATCCGCAGGAGTAAGGAAACAGCAGTGGCATTGTGCAGCAGAGGCAATGGCAAGAACAGGAGGTGCAGAGGAGCCAAGGAAAATACTCTTGGCTTTTTACTTCGTGCAAGACACAAAGCTAAGCTCGGGCTCAGCTGCGGGCCGTCCGGGACTGCTGAATGTTTCATACGGGGCCTGGGTTTGCAGGGAGCCCAGGGCTGCCTCACAAGCAAGTCCGCTCAGGTGGAGGCAGGCTGCAGTCAGCACTGGCCCAGGGTGCTGGGCAGAGCAGACTGCTCAGCCTGGAGCTTGGCTTCCCAGCAAGCCTCAGGCTACATTTCAAATGAGCTTGTTGTTACCTTCTGAACAGCTCAATAGGTGTTGAGCTGTGGAGTCCAGCAATATCTTTCAGTGACCTTGGGGACAGTGTTTTCCAGCAAGTCCTGCATTTCAAGTGAGCCAAAGCTTTGTGCTGAATGACTCCTCTGTTACGCTGTGTGGCCTTGGGACAGTCACATGTTTGTGCATTCAGCACAAACTGAACCTGCTGTTCCTGTGCCACTCTTGAGGCACACCACAGTATCCCTCAGTCTCTTTCTCTGCTCAGTGCCTGGGCAGTGTTCCCTGCTTTGCACATGCACAGCACCAGAAAAGCAGGCAGCGTGGAGGAGCCAAAGTCTTGCACCTCCCAGGGGTTTTGTGCCCGGAGGAGACCCTGCTCATTTACACATGGCCTAACAGGCACCTGGCACTGTTCTGACAGCACCAAAACCAACTCTTCTGGTTGTCATCAACATACTTGAGTGGGAGTACTGAGGGGGAGCTCAGCCTGTGCCTCTGCAGAGAGCATCACAGCTCTGCTTTACCCAGGAAACAACCTTGGTCTCCTGTTCATCTTTTCATTACAGTTTGTAGGATTGGGGAATTCAAGCTCTTGTCTGGAGCAGACAAGTAAGAGATGGTTGTGGGTCAGAGCTGCCAATAATGCCACTAATGCACTCTCAAGGACTCTCCACAGCTGCACAGCATCGTCTTCAAGATGAGGGGAAAGGACAAGTGCTATTTCGGCCCCAGGAAGGCAGAAGACATTAAATCAGCATACTGAGAGCTGATGAGAAACAATAGAGGCATCAGGACAGCACAGAGAAAGGGAGAGTTATGAGACCTGGATGCTGTGGCCCCAAGAGGCACAGGGACATGCATGCTAATTTCTCCTTTCTCCTGCAGTCCTAAGGACCACCGCGTGCTGCTGGGAAAGGATGGTGCTGTGCCACTGCCAGCTGTACCCCTGCAAGAGGTGGGGTGCCAAGTTCCCCTGCTGTGGCGGGATTTCCAGCTAGGGGACATGCTAGGGGATGCCTTGGCTGAGGGACGGCTGCAGACTTCTCTCCCCTCACCCCCGCAGGAAGCACATGCCCTGGAGGCTGTTGCCGGGAGGGGGACACATTTCCGTGCAGGCAGCAGAAGCTCTCCCTCTGGATTGCAGCTTTACCAGTGCCCAAGGCAGAGGGCACAGAACTGCTCCCTCACATTGTGTTGAAGAGCTCAGATCTTGCTCCAGACAGTTTCCTTGGGGTGTATTCCCTGGACAGCAGTACCTTCATCAATACCCCCTTGAAAACACTGAAGATGTGCAGGTTCTGCATGGTCTGTATGTGAGTGAGAGCAGGATGAAGCACGGGAAACCAGTACAGGCCAAAAACAAAAGCCCAGGCTCAGAAGGAGGTGGAGAAACACCAGGCTTAAACTTGGAGATGCCATGCTAATCCTAAATGCCTCAGATGGGGAGGTGGAGGGGAAGAAAGGTTTTTTTCCACATAGTCCTTTTCAGGGAAGAGCAGACTGAGTTTAGTGGCCAGACTTGAAGTTAAAGGGTTACAGCCTCTCATGGAGGCAAGTGAAAACACAAATTGATCAAAGCTGCCATTTTTTACCGATACCTTCTTTGTTCAGAGGCACTAGCCACTCTTCATGCTGATTGTCTCACTGCATAATCACTATTGGCAGCTTCCCTCACCCTCTCCTAAAGATCCTCTGCATGGATTTTTTTCTTTGCAGATGCATTTCCGGGGACAATAAGAAAGTTGCAGCATAAATTAAACAAGATGCCTGGAGACTCTGAATCAAAAATAATGTAGAGGAATCCTGAGTGAGAGGGGAAGAAAGAGGGAAGCTAAATGCAATGCCTGCCTGCTGGCTTCTCCCTTGCCACGCTCACACCAATTAAGTGTAGCAGCACAGACAGGGTGGCCAGGGGAGCACCTTTGTGCACAGATGCTAATTTGTTCGCAGGCTGTGGCACGCAATTAATGAAAGCACTGCTCCACACATTCCCAAAACCAAAGAAGGAACATTTGGAGGCACGGAGAGTGGAAAGGGTACGCACATGCCTGCCTGAATCAAAGGCAAGCTGGATTTAGGGAAGATTTGTACTGTTCACCTGGCACTTGCCATCAGGATCACCAGGCACTACAAATTTAAGTCCTCTTTCGTCATTCAAAACTGTATGCTGCCTTTACAAAATAAGCAGAGGGGAGAAGAAACTTTTAAAGGCAGGTGAAAGAAGTGCAGGGGCATTGAACTTAAATCCAGCAGAAATGGTCCTCACAAGTCTTATAGAGAGTCCTAATGTCAATATGTTAGAGAGAGGATAAGGGGATACCTGTTTTCGTAGTAAAATACTGGGTTTAGCTGTGACAGGTGGATGGATGGATGGATAGATGGATGCATGGATGGAGAGTCAGATTGCTGTTTCTCTACTCCCTCCCTGCTCTTTCCCCTTTATTAGCTTAAATGTTGGGGTTTTTTAAAGGATAGGAGCATGCAGAAATTAAATGCTCACTCTCAAAATGAAGCTGACATGAGCCTCTGGCTTTGAGGATGGATTAGTTTTGAAGGCATAGTAGGCACAAAATGAGGCTGGTGAGGGCTGGCGGTGGAATTCCCAGTAGGGACAGGTTCCTTTAAAACACAGATTAAACAGGGAGGAAATGCACAGCATATGAATATGAATTGATGCTGGGCCTTGCCTGGTCTCGCTTCATTTGATAAAGCGCATTTCCTTATTGCATGTCAATTATTTACATTATTTAAATATGTATCATCAGATGAACATGTCAGCCCTGAAACAGATACACAAATGCACACGGAAACACACACATGCACCAGAGCATGAGGAAAGGAGTCACACACCAGTTCATCGGGCAGATAATGAGAGGACACTCCTGTGCTCGATGAGTTGTGAGGCACAGGCACCCCTTTGCCCGGTCCCTGATGCATTCCTTGTGCTGCCCCCTGCAGAAGACTCGGCTCTCCTCAGAACAATTGGAATGCAGGCTCTGCTCAGCGCCGCGGGAATGTCAGCACCCGGCAGGAGCCCCGCTCCTCAGTGGTGCCTCTGCTAATCTCCGGTACGTGGAACTGCTTGTCTGAGAGATAGTTATTCCTCTTTCATCTGCACAAGTTTGCAGCAAAGGAAGCGCAGGAGAGCTACATTTAAATTAGATAAAATCCCTGTGCCCAGCGATTCTCCAAAGTTAGTGATATTAGTAAAGATGTTAGTAGTTGATATCGCACTGTTCTGGACTCTACCAACGTATAAAATCCTGCTCTGAATTCTCCTGAAACAAAATTGGGCTTTTTACGTGATTCCCATTCTTACAAGGAATTCTTGTCAATGGCTCCTGCTCCAGGTGTATGAAGGTATGGCACAGGTTTGCAGCAAGCACTGCCACCTCTCAATTCTGCTATTTCCTTCTAACTCATGAGACAAAGTAAAGCCCTACTCTGAATACCCTGATCAGTCATCAGACAAAATGTGGACCCAAATTTGCAGTTTGAGTTGGCAGCACGGCCTGGCTGTAGAAGGAGTAAAATTTTTCCAAGAGCCATTTGTGCTCTCTGCACAAACGCAGAGAACGTTGTGCACAGCTCTTGAAACACTGAATGTTAGAGCAAGGTTGAACTATGGATGTAGGACAGGCCCAAGACAAAAAGTGGATCCTCCTGAGCTTTCCACTGTGTGATTCCTCTGCCCCAGGCTCCTCCCAGCTCTGAGAAAGTTCAGAACAACAGGGATATTGACTGGATTTAGCTAGCTCTGGTGAAATGTTCCTAAAAGAGCAAGTAGGGCGTGGTATAACAGGTAATTTTGCTGATAATTTTACTAGTGAAAGAAGAACTAAACACTTCTCTCAGCACAAAATTTGATGGGTCAGATTTTTGGCAGGTGTGAAGCAGCATAGCGGACTCAGTGGAGGCACTCCACTATGAACCAGCTGAGGTGTTTCCCAGAAAAGCTGACCAAGGCAATTCCATTTACCTTCCTGAGCTCTCGGCCTGGTGCTGCCAACCGTGACAGGGGCTGCAGCAGCAGCAGCCTGGGGAGCAGCCAGCCATCCTCGACCAAAACAGCAAACCCCAGGAAGCACTGCACAGCATGTACAGGTGATTTGCATAATCGACACAAAGCAGCATCCTGCTGTACAAATCCTCTCCCTGCAGTCAGGTAATCTTCCACTCCCATCTTCATCCTGCAGTCTCTTTGCTCCTACTTTCCATCCTGTTAAGCTTCCTCCTACTCACCCATTGCCATCCTTCATTCCCACCCAGGCCCTCAGCTTCTCTTCACACCAGGAACCCGATACCTCCACTGCATCTCTCCACCTCTCTGCTCTTCCAGCCACCTACCTACCACTCCCACAGGCAGAAAGAAGATCCATGAGACATGAGGATATTTAACTAGCTGAAATGGAAAGGAGGGGAAGGGGGAGACTTTCAGATGGTTATTAGCCATCTGAGCAGCCTGCCAAACCCCCCAAGGGAAATTGCAACAAAATCAGTTGCTGGAGAAACCTACCTAGAGGCTGTAGCCATTGGTTTCAGGTGGCAGCAAGGTGACAGTCACGTGTGGCACCTCAAAACACAAGGCTTTGCCTGGGACTGAGCACTCAGCCTAGCCACAGCGATGGCTGTTCTCCCCAGGCACAAGAAAAACTCTCCGTGCTCCCGAGGTCAACCCACTAAGTGATACTAGAAGCATACTGGGTAAAACATTTTTAAAAAGCCAACAAAACAACCCCACAAAAATGCCCTAAAAAATAACAATAACACCACCATTTATGCTTTAAATTCTGTTCAGCTACAGCAGGCCAGGTCTAGAGCCAGCATGCATCTCTCTACATCTCTGTCAGTGGGCATCTCTGCCTGCCGGTGCTCAGCGCCTGCAAACAGCTGGTATGTGCCCATTTGTTGCACTGACATCTGTCCACAGCCACCTCCTTCAGCTGGAGAAGCTCAACTCCTGTTCATAAATAATTGCCCAAGCAGCTGCTGGCAGGCCTGGGGAAAAGAACTCGGGAAGGTCACAGAGCAAATGCAGAGCCTCCTGCAGAGCACAGCTGCATCCTGCCCCATGTCTGAGGTATATGGACTCCTCCAGGCCCTTACTGGGGCATAACTCCCTCACTGCCAGGGGTGGTAACAAGCTCAAGTCTCCCACTCCTTGTACAAAATACAGAGACAGGATGGGATGACCACCACTGTGCCTGGTAGTGCCATGGGAAAGTGGCCCTGGGCCATGCCATCCCCTGGCTGAGGAGCAGAGGCTGGTGCTGTCCCAGGACGATGCCACAGGACAGCATGGCCCTTGCTGTGAGGGTCACGTGGTGTCCTACATCAGGGAAGGTTGGTCCATGGTGGTAAGAACTGCCACCTTCTCCTGGCTCCCTGTCAGAACCTCCCAGGTAGCAAGAACAGATCTCCCACAGAGGATGAAATGCCTCTGTTTCTCTTCTCATCACCTGAACTGCCATTGGTTCAGATCAGTTTGAGCTCCTCTGTGGCCTTTTGTCACTGTCCTTTCTTTTAAAAGCACTCCCGAGGCTCCTGCTGCTCAGGGAAGCTGCTGGGGCTGGCCAGGGGCAGGATCTGACAGGGCCTTATGGTGGGGAGGGGCAGTTGGCACTGGGGAGACCAGCCCGTGGACTCCTGCCTGCTGCCTGTGTTTTGGGCAGGAGCCCACTAGCCCAAGCTTTACTTAGGCAGAAGAAATAGAGACCCTTGCTGCTGAGTTCCATGCCAATGCTGCTCAGCAGCTCAGCCCAGCTCTCCGGCTGTCAGAGGCACTGGGGATTAAATACACCATCATGTGTAAATCCTGTGTTTAAACAAATAATTCTCTCAGAATAACAGGCAGGCTTTTCCACATGAAGCAAAGCTGACACCTGACTCTTCACCTGACTTCTCCCAGGAGAATATTTTAATGAGGCCCACAGCTGTAATATCACACAGAGAACATTAACAATGCTAATTACCTAAAGTTTAGCCCATGAATACTCAAACAACCATACCTTGGAGACAAATTGTTGTTTTGGCCCAAACGAGGAACCGATGGCTTGCAAAGTGAATCAAGGCTTGTGAGAGCGTCAGAGACAGTGTTAGGCACACAGACCTGGCAAGGCAGCCTTCACAGCAGGGCTGGTAAATAAAACAGGTGCCTGGACAGAAGGCAATCTGAGATTGCAGAGAGAAATTGCCTTCAGGTGGCCAAATCCCTCCTGAGAAAGCACAAAAGGTGTTGATAGGTCTCTCAGCATCACCTCATACAGGATCTGTGCAGAGAAAAGCGGGGCGGGGGGGGAATATTGAAGGAATTCTTTGCCAGGCAGCGGTGGCTGGCACCAACAGAGCCTTGCACTGTGCTAGGAGAAGCCAGAAGTCCACGCAGATATGCAATGTGCGAGCAAGGTCTTGCCTGGAAGAGATCCAGGGCCTTCGCTTCGCGCCATATGCGCTGCCATCCTGCAGCTTCAGGTCACCGAGGAGGTGCCTGGGTGTGCAGGGATGAGTGCTCCGAACCGACTGGCTCCGTGCGCTCTGCCCCCAGTGCCAGAGCTCCGCCTGCGGCACCACAAACGCAGCAGCGTGTGCTCTGCTGCACGGAGCTCAGCTGCCGCCTCAGCCTGCAGCCCCTCGCCACAAACGCTGCAGGGCAATGCACAACAAGGGCCATCGTGCAGCAGAAAAGGAGGCTCGGTCCACCCAGGTGTCCCTCGGAGGGAGATGGGAATTTTGAGCAGTCCGTGTTGCTCAGCTCTAATTGAGCACAAAAACATCACATGGCAGCCAATAGCCCATTAGCAGCACTGCATGCTGAGGGGCCTTTTAATTATTTTTGTGTTCCCAGAGGACTACAGAATGCTCTCCGTAAGCATGGCGTGGGAATGCCAATTAGGTGGCCTCCAGCCCTGCTAGACAAGGTCTGGTCACATCACCTTGCGTCACAGGCTGAACCCTGCCCTCCATTTTCTGCCCAAGTCTGCCGTTCTCTGCCATGAAATATTTATTAAAGGGAACTGCTGCCTGTCTCAAATGGTGATTCTCCCGTCTCCTTGCCAAGGTCAGGCTGCTGGGGAGGTACCTTTGCTCTCCATAGCTTCTCTTTGAGACTGATGGGTCTTTCTTCCATTCGGCACAGACAGGCAGCCTTGGGAAGGAGGCTTTTTCAGTTCCTATGGGTTCTTATTTCCCAGGAATAAGGTGGGCATGTAAACAAATCACTAAAGCAGAGGCTGCACAACAGTGAGATATTGAGGTATCAGAACAGATAGATGCACTCGGCCATTTCAGGAGCACGTAATAAAAAGCCACTAAATCAATTTCTGCTGTGATGAAGAGCCACCTTCAGTTTTTGCAGTCACTGTTGTATCTTCTTACAAAGCTTCTACACTTAGAGATGAAATCCTGGTCCCACAGAAGTGGATGGGAGGTTTACCCTCTACTGATGTAGTGCTAGGTTTGCACCCACCTGGAGTTTAGCTGTGGTTTGCTGAGTTTCGATTTACGGTTTTGTACGGCTTTTGTACCAGAAAAATGGTGAAGGCTTCAGCCACAAGCTGTTTGATTATCTTTTATCAACTGTAGTGAATGAAATAAGCAGGCACAGCTTAACTTGCTCAAGGAACTATGGTTGAAGTGTCAAATAGATTTCCCCCCCCTGTGGACAGATACTAAAGGGGTAGGGAAATATATCCAAGAGCAGGGATAAACTCTATTAAAATAAGATATGAGAACCAAAGTATGGGACTGGCTGTGGAGATAACCGTCCCTGAAGGAAGGGACCTCGAAAGGAAGTTTGGGGGCCAAAAATATGAGGACCAAGGTGCATATAGAGCATGCATCCCACAGCTGGGCTGTGCCTACTCAGCTGCAGGGAGCCAGATGCTTCAGTACGTGTGGGGCAGGAAGTGCAGCTTGTTCTCTGCGGCGGCAGGTTCCTGGCAAACCTGCAAACCTGTCTCTCCTTTGCCACCTCTCCTGACAGCCAGTGAGTCCCAGCACACTTTTCTCTCCTTGCATGGCAGCTGTCCCATAGTGCCAGTGCTTTCTCGCTGTCCTCTGTGCCTCTTCTGGCTTTTTGGACGTGTGCTGGGCTGTGGGGATGGGAGGGTGGGAGCATGGAGAAGCTGCAAACACTACCCAGCACAGGACCACACCACAGATTTATGCAGAGACTTAATGATGTTTTCTGTTTTGTCTTTTTTTTTCCCTCCCTTCCTAGTTATTCCTAACATTTTACTTGCTTTTTTGACACCTGCTCATCCTTGACCTGTCATTTTCTCAGAATTAGCGACGATGCTGAGATCATTTTCCTGTGCAGTGATGGCTGATTTAGAGCCCCTCATTATGCATGTATAATTAGGGTGTTTTTTCCCCCAGAAGCATTACTGTGCATTTATCGACAGTAGATTTCATCTGTCATTTTACAACCCAGTTCCTCATTATCATGAAAAACTTCTGCAGCTCTTCGCAGTTGACTCTTGTTTTGACTGCCCAGAACAGTTTTTCATTCTCAGTAAACTTCTCTCCTCACTTTTCCTTTCTTTTCCAAATCACTTTCTAAAAGATGAGAAAATACATGTCCATTTTAGATCTTTGGGTAATTTTCCTCCATATTGTTTATTTACAATACTTTTGCTCTACTATTACAAATACTTTGTGTCTTTTACTGGAACCACTCCACTGGCAATCATACTATTATTCAATAGCATTGCACTGGAAAAAGTGGGGACAGACATTACAGAAATAAAACAAGCAGCAGTCCCATTTTTAGGACTTAGCAGACAAGGTATATTTGTTTTGATCTGTGATTTTAATTATCTTGTAAATTCCCATCAGTAAATTTCATCTCTCACTGTATGTAGTGTGTAACATAGCTTGCTTTTTTTTTTTTTTTTAATGTATACATTTCAAAGTTCATTATGCCATTCCAGAGACTAGCGCTGATAAAATCCTCATCTGGATTCAAGACATTGGCAGAAAGACTAACTCCTCACATCTCTGGCACCGAGGTAACGTCTTGTCATAAATCCCTAGGAAACCAGGTTTCATTAGTTCTCTTGGTTGTGGAATTAATTGTTTGCTCTGGTGCTGAGCACCTGAACATGGCTTTGGGCAGCAGGAAAACCAGAGGCATTTTAATGTTGTTCCTCTGCTGTGTTTTACTTGATTTTTGTCTCAGGATTATGAGATGCCAGGGATGTAAAACAGCTACCGGGAAGATAACAGCTGCCAGAAACTCAGCCTTCTGGTTTGTACTTTGAGCTGTGCATACTGTGTAGAGTTAAAAAAAATAGTGCTTAGAATAATTTAAAGCAGAAATCTGTTACGTTCCTTCAGAATAACCCATGCTTGGTTTAATGGATGCTGGATTAATTGCGTGCTGTCTGAGAGCTTTTGTTCCCCTCCGGAGTGGCTGTGGTCTGTGCCACAGAGGTGAATGCTACTCCACTGTATGGCAAATTTGACATTGAAGGGCTCTTTGTAGAAATAAGACTGCCATTCTCTCCCATTGTCGCTTTGATTAAACAGTGCCAGCAAAAGAGACAGTTTTGATGGTTGTTTTCATATTATGGGCATCTGGCTACTAAGAGCTGGGCTGAGATCACCAAATCACAAGCTGCTTTAGAGATGTCTGTTTATGCACGCTGATCCCACAGTGATGTGATCCAGAAAAGTATTTGGATATGCACGTTGAGGGGGGGCCAGAGGGCAGGGAGGAGAGAGAAACAATTTCTGGGATGTGTGGTGAGGACCATTTGTTGCCTGTGTGTGCTGCTGTTTTCCAACACAACTCCTCTGGTACCCAAACCCACAACTTTCCTGTACCCCTGAAATAACCCTGGACGGGGGACGCTTTTCCTTCCCTTTCACATGAACAGGCTTCCAGTGACCTCTGAGGTACTTTGTGACAAAAATAAAGGAAATCTAACATATTACAGAGTGGACTCATTCATTAACTGCTCTCCAGTTAAAACCTCTTTTGCAGATACTCACATCTGTGTGAATCACCACTCAGTGATGGCTCTGCCATCCCTCAGACTCTTCAGCTTTGGTCACAGGGACTCCACAAGATTATAATGTCTTTTAGACTAGGTTGCTGGCACCTTCTGTTTGCTGAATAAACTTTAACACCCAAAGTTCTTCCCAAAATTTTGACCACCTCTTTTGGTTAGTACCAAAGCAAACAGGGAAGATCTTGGGAAGAGGGCACTCCCATCTCTTTCCACTCATCTGTAATCCCAACAGATACAAAGGTACAACAAAGGCTACAGGAGCATTTTTCCTTGAACTTTTAATTGAAGTGCTTTAATATAAAAAACCAGTACATACAAGTTCTAAACTCCTGTTTTCTGCAGTTGTTTACACTTTTTCTAAGTTGCAACAGAATATTAGCTATGTAGGTAGTCAACACTGCTAACAAACTACAGTACAAGTTACTAATAACAGTACAAGATGCTTGGAATACATTCTTGCAAATGTGTATGAATACCAAAGAAATCCTGCGAAGTTGAGAGGTTTGCAACACCCACTTTCCACTCCTCTCAAACCCCCGTAGGATTTCACTCACAGGTTTCCTAACCACCAAAACATGGAAGGGCCGATCCTTGGCTGGTGCAAGCTGCGGTGGCTCCCTTGGCATCCACAGAGCAGTGTGAGCTGCCTTGATTCACTCTGTGCTCGACAGACACCTTCTGGCAGGGTGAAACACCATGCAGGTTTCCATGCATGACAAACTGATGAGCCTTCTTGGTCAGTGCTGGCTTAGCGCATTAAGCAATGTATTTTTTTCTGAGGGTTTTGAGGCTGACCTCTTTCTCCAAGAAGCAATCAGATCAGCATGACTGAGGAACAGTCAAGAGCACCCCAGATTCTCACACGGCTCTAGGTAAAGCTGGGCACATTTCCCTTAAAAAAAGCCAAGTTTTGAAGCCACTCCATCACTTCTCCTCCCTCACAGAAGGCTGGCAAAGCTATCAAGCACTTAATAAAACTGAATGTGAGATAAGAAGAGCAAAGGTCCTCCACACAAGCCATGTCAAAACAAATCTCTACATACAAACATTGTAACGATACAGTCACTTCAGAATTCCAAAGAAAGGTTCACACTTTACAAAAGAGGGAGAGGGGGGAAAAAGTAACACAAGAAGCTGTCCTTACAATTATGTACTGGTTCCCAAACCTGTAACCTTAGTCTGTGGTCGCCAAAAGTAAACAAATACCAAGCAACATAGTGTAAACTCCAGTGAGGCCTCACCACGGGGTGTAGCAATAGGCAACCCGAAGGCAGTGTACACAGCTGAAAAGGAATTTGAAAGAAAGAGGGGCGTTTTTCTCCTTTTCTGGTACGTTTATGTAACCAAAGACACAGCGACAAACACACTACAGAGATGTGTCTCTCCAGCCTTTGAGCCCCCTACTTGTCACCCAGGATCGGTCACAGAAGGGCTTTTCCTCTGAAATGGGAGTGGTGTGTGGGGTTTTCTTCAGGCAGAAGCCCTTATTTTTTCCCCCTGACTCAGTTGTTTTGGCTTGTCTCTGTACCTACCATGTGACTAACAGGACATTTGGGTTCATCTGACACTGCTGGGTTTTTCTTACAGGCATCAATACAAAACCTCCTGGCCCTGAAGACCAGCATTTCAATGGCATGCTTCAGTCAGCAGCACCCAAAACTCCTCCAGGCTATTCACCAGCTGGCACTGGATTATTTTGGACGGAAGCTACAGAAGATGGCGAACCCATGACAAGGTTAGCACTTTGATTCATCAGCACATTATGAAAAGACTGAACACCAATGTCTCCAGTTCAGAGTACAAACACAAAGTCCACTTCTGCTGCAGAGAGGATAAAAGGCTATTTAGAAGATACAGAAATTGGCATATTGTGGACAACATGGTGGTGGCTCACAGTAAGAATTCTTCAGCTGTATTGCCTTTTCAGTGACTTTGATTTTCTATTCATGTTAATTTGCAAGTATAGTTTTCTCCAACCACATTTTCTGGACACCACAGTTATTGCATTACAAAAGCCACTACAATGCAATCACTCAACATACACATATATGTTGTATAGGATAGGGGTATGTACAGCCAGGAAGTGGGGCAGCTTCCAGCCCACAATTTATTGTTTTCATAAGGGCAGGCAGATCCCAGTTAGGTGAGACAGAAGTAACCTAGAGCATCCTCGAACGTTGAAAAGAAGGCTGTGAGTATATAAGCAGATAGAAACCCCAAAACCTAAACAACGAGAATTAAGGCTAGTAGAACATCTCCTTCTTTGTAGCTAACTCGGTTGCTCTAAAATGATTCTCACCACAAATAATTTTAAGATGCAGAATGTGCAGTAAGTGCAAAGAGGTGTCCTCCCCTGTGAATGCAGGGAGTGGATGTGCTTTCTCAGTATTGCCTAGAGGTTACCCAGTCCACCTGCTCTTCCCTAGCCCACTGTCTTTATAACAATAAGTCTTTTGCTTCAATGCTTAACTGGTAAGACTAAACTATTTCATTACCAACCAACTTCAAGGTTAATGTATTAGAAGACTGGAAACAGATACCCTGATACTTTTAAAACAAATAATGCATTGTACACTTAGTGCTTCTCTGAATCCTTTTTCCACAGAGCAAAGCATTGCAATGGCAAGCTTTCCATCAGTTCTGATCTGGCACAGCCAGTTCTAAGAGTTAAAATGTAGATCAGGCCTTCGCAGTCTTCACTTCCCTGCCAAAAATGCTCCCTGCCCTCTGGAGAAACCAGTTCATTCTGAATATTTCTATGATGTAGGCACTTCTGCTCTGGGATCCGCAGCAGGTCATCAAAAGCTCTTATGCTGGCCAGTCATCAGGAGCATTTTTTGATCACTTTCTGTATTTCTTAAACTATGTGCAATAAAAATACAACTACATACAATGAATTTGAAAGAGTCTTTATCCTATAGCCAAATTTCTTCATTAGACTGGGAAGGAGCACAGGAAGGTACTCAGCTCCTCAAAGTTCTCAGAAATCAAGTCAGGAATTTCTGATATTGTGGGGTGTTTTTTCATCTTTATGCTGAGCCAAGCTTTAGCACAGAGCTATTGTGCATGTCACTGGCCTTGCACTGACACGGCTTTACACAAGAAACAAACTTGCTGATTTCATCACTGCAACACTGAGCATCATCCCAGGTAAATGACACTCTGAAGACCAAAAGAGCTCTTGGGTACGTTTGTCTAATAACCTCATCTTCAGACCACCCTGCACCTTCCATGACCCGTAAAAGAGCCCTTCAATTTTTTGCACAGGGCTTCCAGGACACAATCTGTCAACAGGAGGCAAGCCACAGAAATAGGTGATGCCGCGGCTGGACACACTCTATAGTTCTACTGTCTTTGACAACAAGAAGTAGGATGGGAAGAGTCCAGCTGGCCCCCAGCTTGCTTAGCTAGACATTGTTCAAAATACCTTTGCATTTCCAAAATGAGGAGATGTGATAGCAAAATCAAGAAGGTACCTCAAATAAAAGCCCTCAAGTTACTTTTTGAAGCCGTTATTAATGATAAACCAGTGCCAGATAAAGGAGTAAGCCTCTGAAGTCAGAACTCAGTTCTTGGATGTTTTGCTCTCAGATTGAATTATTCTTAAAAGGGGGAGTAACCTAAGAGCCTTTACCGTCTATTTTTAAATGAGAGGATATTTTTCATTTAAGTCTCTGTAACAGAATAATTTGAAAATAACTGAGGAAACCATGCAATCACAGATGATCTGTGTTCAGTGTGCTCTGCTGAAGCTGCTGTGACTCCACTGCATTAAGAGAAGACATACATTATTCTGTAGCAATTGTCCATGACACTGAGGCTTACAGCATAAATATTGCAATACCTCATCCAGTTTCTGTATGACACACCAAGTTTTATTGCAGTAATGTCTCATAATAGATGAAGGTGCTGCAGGGTCCTGTTTGGCCAATTGCTATAGGACCCTGGAGTGCATTTCATAAGCAGGGAATATCTCCCATGGGAGGGGAGTTACGATGAGGACTAGATGCCAGGAGAACCAGCTAAAAGCTTCACGTACAATCCTAGAAAAATATTTTCTGTGCCTCACACCCCCACCTTCTCCCAGCCCCTCCATTAAATGGGAGGTTCATTTCCTTGCTTGCAGATAGTGCTGGATGCAAGATAATGGAGCATGGCCCTGCCACGCACAGCAGAATGCCTCTAAATCAAGAAGCCAGCGTTCTTTGCCAATGTGACAGATTGAAAAATGCTTCTGGTACTTCCATGAGTGGGTTACTAAGCAACACTTTGGCTTCCAGGGAGTAGCCCTGCTGGATGTGATCTCATGCACCGGCAGCCTGACCATATCCCCAGCTGGAGTGCTGGGGAAAGGAGGGCGAGTGTGTGCCGGCAGCAAGGCTGCATGGCTTCCCTTGGCTGCAACACAGGTTCCTTTGAGACAAGCCGTAACCACAAAGGAAAAACACCCCAGAGGTGACCACAGGCCCACTCATGGGATGGCTAAAAAGCCAAGACACACTGTCAGGACATACCGCTGGGAGAGAAGTAAAGCTTGGGAGGTTTAAACATCTGTGGTGTATCCTGGGTGCCTGTCTCAGAGCAAATGATGCTGAAGAGGGCTGACTCCAGGGAGAGATGCTAAAAATGAGAGGGGCTGGAAGGGATTTCCACGTGAAGAGACAGAGAGATCAAGAATACTAGAACAGATTAGAAATGCATAAGAGAGGGGAGGATAGAGCTGACTGAAGTGAGGTCTCTCACACACGTGGGGAAAATAATGTGCTGCTGTCCACCGTTTCCTGATAGAGCAGCGAGGAGTTGTTTACAGAAAATCAAAAGGCAGCATACTGAAAACTGATGAAACAAGCTCAAACTCCATGAAGTCAGAGAGACATTTGCCCTGGTTGCTGACTGTTCCATCATTTTTGCTGAGATTTCTTGCTTTCCTTCAGAGCTTGTGACGTGGCATCACCAGAGCCAGGCTGAGCCAGAATGGGGCATAAACAGACCAGACTTACAGACAGAGATAGAAATAAATGCTTTCTTGCATGTGTTGGGTGTGCTCAGCTATTAAGCAGCCACACACCTTTTCTTAAAGACTAAAGCCCAAGACTTAGACTTGGTCTCTTTACAGATACCAGGCCAACCACTTAAAGTCAATGGATGAATGTTGACTAAGAGCAGCTGAGAATCAGTCACACTTTTTAGAGCATTGGTTCTCTTTCATGTGTTGATAAATCATGCTCCAAATATGATTCAGATTAAGTTATAGGGGATAATGTTTTGCCCTATTTTGTTAGAATGCTGACACACATTGCAAAACAAGTAGGATTTTCTCTTTCCTCCTTCTTTAGTGAGTAACACTTATTATAGGACTCTAGATCTATTCCTGATCAGTGAGCAATGTTTACAGTAAATAACATTAAGATGATATACAAATATATATGTGTATATATATTTGTATATATGACTTAAAGTCTCCTAATTAAAAATCAATACTATAGCATCACACAGTAAGGCTCTGCCAATGCCACTATTCAGAGATCATTACTCCAGCATTTTAAAAGTGCACTCAAAAGTTGATGACAAAACAACTTTTATCTGGGAGAAGTGCTATGATGTCACAGATTTATCCCCCTTCTATTTTCCTTTAGAATAATGGGGACAATGTTGTCCCAAATCAAATAAAGGATCAGCAGCAAAGATTGCAACTCAGTCTTCCTCACCCCCAATTTTAATTGTTGATGTTTTTCTTTTCAACCACTTCTAGTGAAAAAAATAGCATATACCAATGGCACATTCAATCTGAAATGGCAGATGAAGAAAAGGTGAACCAATAAATTAACACATACACAAGCCTCTGGTTCTTAGGAGATCTGACTGAGTAGCACAGATGACAATTTACTTAAATGCTCTTGAGCTTCTCTTTACATCTGCAATTCAATGAAATAAATTATTTCCAAGCCTATCCCCATCATTTCTGACCCAGGCTGCAGTGCTAGAAGAAAGTCTAAGTAAACAGGAAGACTGTTGATCTCTGCTGCTGCAGAAGAAATGGAAAGCCATCAAGGTAAAGAGGAAACATGTCTTGCCTTTTTTAAAGAACATTTATGACTAAGAAGTCTTTATGAACTACTCTATGACCTTAATGCTGAGCTGAGATTAAATAAGCACACAAGCTTGATTCCCTGCAATGATCAAAGGTTTGTTGAACACTTCTAAGGGAGAGATAAAAGCTGATGGTTTGATTTGGACCTGTCTATTTCTGAATTGCTCTAAACCTTTCAAATCAGTTTTAGTATACTCTGTCTCTGAAATATTGTAAGAAAAGGAAAAAAAAGAGAATGAACAGGGAAAGATACTCTGTAATGAAGCACAGAGATGATACTTGGAAATTCCTCATACACATCCTTCCCAAAAGGATGCAGGGGCACGTCTCTAGTGTTACACTCCTAGGAGAGCAATGAAGGAAGAACAGGTTAGGTATAACATTCATGTCTTGTCCATTGATTTTCAGCAGATACTTCCTTTTTAGTGCTGCTCGCAAATTCTGCACTGGCAGTACATCATGAACATCCAAATGATGTCCTGTGTCCAGCAGAAGCACATGTTGAGGCTGGAAACAGATCTGCGCTCCATCAGAGTTCATGGGCAGCAGGGGGTTTGGCCTTCCAGGCAGAAAATCTTGAGAAATGGAAGGCAAGTCCCTTTCTTGTAGGCACAAGGGTGCCTGATGAGAATTAGCAGTTTCAAAGGCTTATATGGCTATAGCAGGAGGAAGTCCTATCCAAGTGGACAAAGTGCTGGACTGTGCTTTCTCATAGAGAGGTGAGCCATGGCAGCAAAGACCCTCAGACTGCTACAGAAAGGAACACTCTCCCAGCCAACCAATTCAATCATTCAAGACATGGAAAGGAGATGAACATGAAATGAATGTGTCATCCTTTATCAGTCTTTCAGAATACAAAGAATAAAACCTGCCCTTCTCTCTCCCTAGCTTCTGAAAGTGGGAAGAGATGAAATATTTCCTGAGTCACCACGGAGGTGAAACCTACAGTTTGTTACAATGAACTGAATCAGATGGATGACTAGACTGACAGGAGTTGGAAAGAAAATATCAATACCTGAAAAATCAGCAGTTTTCAGGTATGAAGTGTTTTATTTTTAACTTCATGCACACAAAGGGCAGTAAGCTGATCTGAAAATAGTAGTTTCCTCATTTCAAAACAGCAGTGACAACATATATTCTAAATGCACTAATGTAATAACACTTTACTTTTTCACCCAACATGGCAGAAATACACAACAAATATTAATAAGCTGTTGGCTTGATTCCCCAGCTGCAAAATGCCTGGCATTCTCACTGGCATACAATAAAAGGGTAAACCCTAAAACCCCTTCTGTCCCCCAGAGGTACTTGCTGTTCTTTACCTTCCCCCTCCCCCCTCAGTTAAGTGCCTCAATGCACAGTGGTGGGGGGACTGTCCAAACACCCCAGTGGTGCAGCTGGAGAGACAGGACAGTGATGCACCTCTCCTCTAACCTTTGCTAAGGCTTGGCCATCAGGACAGCAAAATTGTGCTTGCACAGCCTGCAGACAGCCACTGACCCCAAGGGCCAAGGACACCGCCTGGGAGCGTCAGTCACTCTCGCCCTTGTCTGCAGTGCATTGAGACCTTGTGCCCCTGCCAGCACCACCAGAGACAGAGCTGGGACAGTGCCAGCACTCTCTGCAAAACTGCTCCCCAGGAGTGGGGACGTGATGCTTTGGCCCTGGACGATGGCACTGGCACTGGTAGAATGGGGACACTGCCTGAGCCTGCACAGCCAGGGGAACGTGATGGGGAGGGGGCTGGGCAGCTGCACTTGTAAAATGGTCCCCTTCAAACCAGAGACACCCCCCTCCTCTCCCTGCCCCTCCAGCAAACCTGGGTTTATCTTATGTAAACCAGACCAGGTTTGGTGCCTGCCCTGAAAAGCCATTTAACTACTGCTGGGGCTGGAGGTCATTGCTAGTAATTATATCACCACTGAAGATGGATTTGGCTGCCTGCCAGTCACAACTCCTGCCCTCTTTTACCAGAGGAAAAGCACAGCCACAGTAACTAAACTTTTTTGTTTCTTCTGCAGGGTCTTGGATCTTTCACATCCAACTCCTGGCCTGTCACCTGTTCCTATCTCCCAGGCAGCGTCATGGGCCCGTGGCTGGCAGAAATAAATGGTGTAAGGAGCAGCCCAGAAGAGCTGGTTCTTCTTGCTCTGCCACTGCCTGGGTCTGCAGCACTGTGGTAAACAGCAGCACTTAGGGCTAGCACACTGCTTGCAAGCTCCAAGTGCTTTGCAAAAGCAGCTAGGAATTGCCATCCTGCCTTTTCTCCAGGAGAGAGGCACAGGTTTGAGTGCCTGCCCACAGCAGCGCTGCAATCTCTGTTGTAAGTAGAAATAAACCCCTTGCTTTGTAACTCCACACAGGTGGGGTATGGGGAGTGTCCCGCTCGCAGACTGGCTCAGAGCAGCTCTGAGTGCCCCTGCAATGGGCAGCCGGGCACAACCACAGCACTGTGGGACAGGCTGTCCCCCATCCGGGTCAGTGGCTGGGAACTGAGCTCTAGGTTTGGCCCTGAGTCCGTGAGCACCTCTGCCAGTTTGGCCAGGAGCCCTTTCTGCAGGCAGCCCTTGTTTGAGGGGGCCAGGGCAGCACCTCCCTGCTCCTGCCCGGCAGCCGTGGTCATCCTGCTCAGCCACATGCTCCCCTCATCCTGTCATGCAGTATGTACTTTTGCAGTATAAATGCAAAAGTGGGAGATGCTCAGATCATAATGAACCCAGAGCTGGTTAGAGAAGAGGGCTTTCCTGTCCTGTCTACCTGATCCTCTCCACAGAACTTATTTTCACAAAATTATAGAACTGGTCAACTGTTAAAATGTCAGGTGACCTCCTCATGATCATCCCACAGCCTCCCATAACAACATTGAAAAGATAATCCATCTTTTAATCATGTCCTCCATAAGATTTATGTTTTCTTCCCTCACACACGGGTGCCAGATTTTTCCCAATATAAATTACATTAACTTTGAAATTCAAATATTGAAGTGATTCCTTTTAAAAAGATTGAAACAATAATTTTCAACTCTTCTGATATTTCCCCCATAGTTTTTGTATGAAATAATTTGCCAGACTGGACTTTGATATGTGAATAATTATGGTGCTCTCAAAAGCACATTTTTAAAAAATAAATTTATTCCACACAGAAAAATCATGCCCAGTTCTACCTGGAATTTTCTTGTCCACAATGCACACTATCCCTCTGGCAGTGACAAGCTTAATTAATATTCCTTTCTACTCCCATCCACTCCTCACCTCTCAAGTGGCCCCTGTCAAAACACATGCTGTAGGTGTAAAGAAAATGCTACAGCCCCATAACACTGCATGGTGCAGGAGAATCTTCCTTTGGGGTGGAACTGACTAAGCTCCTTTTAAAGAGAGATGAAAAATCATGATTTCAAAGTTATTTAGAGTAACATTTGCTTCAAAAGAGCAGACTTAATGGTGGCTTTCCTAGCTCAAGAACTGGTCTGAGGTATGTTTACAGAATGTAAACTCGGTGCAACAACACAGCTCTGGCACAGTTTGGAGGCAGATTAGGACCCATCTCATGTTTCTTAAAGGTATTGCCCTTTCCAAGCTATAGGGAAGGCTCTGTGATGGCAACACGAGTTCACTTCCCCAGAGGTACCACTTGGATGCCCCCATTCAGTGGTCATTTCTCCACCCCTCTGGTTTCTGAGTCTGCCACGGCAGGTGCTCCCCTCCCCAGCCAGTCTTCTCACCATGGAGAGAAAACTGGGCAGCACAGCACACAAATGTGATAGAGGGAGAGCCAGAGGCAAGCCGTGTACACAATACAGTAGGAACTGTTCAATCTCTGGAACAGCCCGAGGTAGCCAACACCAGAGTAGATGCCATTGTGGGCATGAAGGAAGTAATGTGCAATTTACTGCATCAATAAAGATGATTTTCTGTAACTGACCTTTTTTAGGTTATCCAAAAGGAGTTAAAAATTAGAAGGATCACGTGCATATGTTTAGCTAACATACTTTAAGGCCATTATGCAGAAACTGCTTGTATTTAAATACATCCTCTCCCACCATAAACATCTGTTTTCATAATAAGGCCAGGAAGAACAATTACATCATCCAGCCTGACTTCCTTTATAACACAAGCCTTTTCCAGTCAGACATTCCTGTGATTAAATAAGATTGCGTTTAATTAAAATACATCTAGGAATCTGTCCGTTCTTGATTTGAAGACTTCAAGGCATGCAGGATCTACCACCTCCTGGTAGTTTGCCCTGATTTGTGCTAAAATATTAACTGCCTTGCCTACACAGAAGAGTTTTGAAACACACCAGAGTTTGTTCACCTCAGGGACTGCCAACAAACTTGCATGTCCTGCCATAGCAAGGGAGAGAGAGAGAGCCCTCGCATTGTTTACTACCCAGACCAGGTCACTGGCAAGATTTGCCTGACAGCGGGTGGTGTTGCCCAAGTCACACATCCCAGCAGTCATGCAGGAGGACTATCCCCAGTGGGGCAGCAGGTGACAGGGAATCAGTTATCAGAGTTTCTAAACTCTTCTTCCTCACCCCCATGGTTGTTCCACAACCTCTCCTCATCCCAGCAAAGCTGGTGCATTTTTCACATGGGAGGTCAGTCAGTATCTCTAAAGTGCACCAACACACAATGGCTCTGAATGCATGCTAAAAATGCCGCTGAGAGGTCTGTTCCAGCCCCTTATCTTGGACTCAGCCAGTGAAGAAGGGAGGCTGCAGCTGGAGGAAGCTCTCAGCATGGCAGAGCTTGTATCTAATCTGCTGCCAAAGTTACCTGGAGCTGCCTGGCTACGCAGCACACAGTACAAAGCTGGAGAGATGAAACGCAGCTGGTCTGCTGTGGGTAAGCACCCTGTCACACTGATCTCAGATGGCAAACAGCACTTTGGCACTGAAGATCTAGCAATCTGTCCTTCTGTCATACCTCATTAGTGATGAAGCTTCAGCAAGGCCATGGAGGAGTATTTCTGAGCATGAAAGATATTGCTGGCTGCAGAATGGTTGTGGGAGGAGAAAACAGTGAGCGCTCCGGATCAAAAGCACAAAATAGGAAAGCAGGTGTGCACAGAGAGCACAGCTCCTTTAGCAATGTCTCTGTCATAGGGATGGAGACCACTGAAATTCTGCACCAGCCGGTCCCACCAACCAGACTACCTGAGACTTACATGATGAGCCACCAGGGTCTGCTGAACACACAGACCAAAACAACATGCACTTCCTCTCCATTTAGGAATGCAGACATTGTTTTACTCCCCCAAGGTCAGTGTAAACATCAGGAAACTGGAAGGCAATGGCCATTTTTATGATGCAAGTCTCTAGGTCCAGCAGGACTGGTAGCTGAGGACCAGCCAGAACACTAACCCACATCTGCTGATCCCACCACCAGCACCACCGTAAAAAGTTTCCTACAGCACACACACTTTTCAGCTCCAGTCACTTTTGCCAAAACCCCCATTTTCTGTGAGAGAGCCCAGTGGTGTCTCCGGTACACACTTGCACTCCTGGCCAAAACAGCCACAGGATTTTGTATCAGACTGAACCATGTGATGGTCCCAAAGTGCCAGATCAGCAGGGTTCAGCCACAGCAACAGATGGGTGTAAATGCTCATGCAGATCAGCTGCGTCCTCCAAGTGCTCCTCAGGGCCAGGGCAGTTCCAGACTGGGAGGAAGATGCTTTATTTTACATTTGCTCTAGAGCCTTGTCAGGTATCAGACACGCGATGCAAGTGCACAGGCTTCCACTTTGCTCTCCCCAGACTTGATGCTCAGATTTCTCTGTGCTCTCAGCTCACTGAAGGGCTGTCACATGGAAAGCACAAGATATTGAATGAATTTTACAGATAGCCAGTGCAGCTGCTCCAGGAGAGATTTGGTCCAATACAATTAGGATAAATAGTTCCTACATTTTTTTTCTAACTGGTTAAAGTACTCCTGCTGCAGCCTGAGAAGAGGCTGCAACAGTAGGTGGGAGAATCCAGCAGCTGAAACAGCTACTTTCGGTGTGTAAGGTGAACAAAAGCGGAAGAAACTAGCTAAATAATGAGGAAAAGTGCACTAGGTCAGTATAGCTCATCCTAACTAAGTGTAATTAGCAGGAGAAGGAAGAAAAAATAGCTCACCAATATTGTTTCACAATGTCTTTCAAGTGTTCGGGGACATTTAATTTTGCAGAAGAGTTTCAACCAATATAAACATGCCAAATATAATCTTCAGTATCCTTACCTACTTGTACCAGCAACATGAGTCACATGCTGCTTGGGACTCTCATAAATTTATATTATAAACCCACTTAAATCTATGCATAGAAACTGATATGCATCATACCCCCAAAAGAATGTTTATTCTGGGGTACTTGGCAGTTCAGGGAGTGGCAGGTTTTTAACCTTAAAGATGTATCTTGTAGAAAATATTTGATGTACTCATCCTCCTAGTAATGTCTTAAATTATTCTAAGAGATTCAACTGCAATACATTTTTTTCAATGGATGCTTTCACTTAATATTTCTTCATTTCACATGTAAAGCTTTGTTTAAATGAAGTAGAACTATTCCTATTTAAATTTTTAAATCATTATGAAAATTATTCTTTTCACATTAGGTTCAGCAAATTATTCTTTTCTTTAGAGCTGGGGAAGGTTTTTAGACAAATTATGTCATTGGCCAAAAATTCAGTTGTAGAGAATTTGGGGGCAAAATTATTTGGAAATTCGGTTAGATCTTGATAATTACTTTGACAAAAAACAGTAACACTTTGGAAATGCTGAAAGCCTGGATTAGGCAACTCCCAGAAAATGCAACTTTCAGTTGCAGAATATTTTAGTTTAGAAATTTCAAAAAAAGTAATCAAAGTGCTTCATTTGACCTTAAGCCAAAATTGTTCCTTTTTGCAACTTACATTAGACTGCTCAGAAAACGGACAATTTTACTTTCTATGATCAACTTAAGATGACAATTTTTCTTTTGTTCTATTTTCTGAGCTAAACAGAAAGTCAGTTTCATACATAAGATTTTTCACTCAGAATTTTCTGAACAAAAAGAAATTCCGTGTCTGGACGGTATGCTGGCATTGCAGTGGGACAGTATGCCTGAATATCCTGGAATACCAAAGGCAGTTGGCATCTGTGTACGTACATACCAGTAGTGCTCTTCCTTCAGATACCCTTAAAACAGATTCCTAATGATCTGCCAAATCAGGGCATTTGATTCAATGGAGGAAGTGTCACCCCAAAAAGTTTTGATCAGTGCTTCTCGCAGTGACAATGTGCTCTTCATCAACTGGGAAGTAGTGAACTAAATGCAACTCTCAGAGAACCCCTCTCAAGCACCCATTCACATACAGTGGTTGCAGTAGATTTCCAGTCAAGCCTGTGAAGAGAAGCACCTGGTGCTGCTCCCAGCTGAAGTACTCACCAGTAATTCCTTGGGAAATATCTTACTACTTTTTCATTTAAAAAAAGACTAAACAGAAAGCACAAGGCCACACAAAATTGTCTTCTCAGTGTCGGTATAACAACCCTCCCCCTTCCATAATGCATGTGAGCCTGTTAATGGCAAGCAGCAACCATGCATAGCAGTGAAGAGATTTCATCCGGAGCATTGGGAAGGTACACAGTCCTAGTAGAGCCCAGGAGGTCTGGCGTTAGTGACAGTGAATACCACAGATACCTCTTCCTGTATTTGAGTGTCCGTTCGTTTGGATGTGGGTTGTGTCTTTGTGTTCTGGATGGGAATTGTGTGCTGGTATGGCAACACCAGGAGCAAGGTGTTTCTTGACTGCTGGAGCTCCTCAGGCCTGGTAGCCAAAAGCTGATGCTCTCTCTCTGAGCAGCTCCTGGCACAAATGACAACTCCAGCTCCCTGCAAATGAAGAAATCTTTCTTAAAGGAATAACAGAAAATCCAGGCACTCAGAGTTTATGTCAAGACTGGCTTGAATAGGATGTCAGATATTCTTAATACTGGAATTGCCTGTACTTTCCTGAAGCAGCCTTTGCTGCCCTTGCTTTTGTCTCTGTAGGCTTTCTACTTGAGCTACAATGCTGCTGGGGTGTGCATTGCAATCAGGTGGTTTATATTTTCACACTTTCAATATACCACTTCCCAGTGGAACAGGAACCTTTAGCTAATTATTAGCTGCATTTCAAAAATTTTCCCTCCTGATTTAGCTTCCTTTTTACCAAAGTTACAAACATTAGCTCCTGAATGCATGATTGATTTGTAATTATTCTTGTCTTGCCCCTCATGTAAACTGCAGTCACTCGCACTCACAAGTCTCCTTCTCCAGTTCTACTGCTCTCTGAAGATTTTAGTCAGAGAACCTATAATGGTAAGAGACTGGTTCCTCTGCTCCACAGCCAAGTGACAAGCTCCAACCAGTCATAGGACAGTCTGATTGAACCCCCTGCAGAGGTCATAACTGCATACCAAATGTTGTACTGACCACAAAACCCTCACCCTGCCAAGACAGGAACATATCATAGAGCAAGGAAGGTAATTCCTCCTAATCCAGTCCCCTGACAACAGGCTCCAGATGTTCCAGAGAGGATCTCCCTGGCCAGGGCTTTCTCTCTGGGACTTTGACATCTTAGGAAGTCCAAAGTCACATTTCACAGGCGCTCAATTCAGTTGACTAAACTGAGGTGACCAGTGACATGTGGGACATCCAAAGGTACCCATGACCCATGACGAAAGAGCCATGTCCTGGAAAAGGAGGAGACCAGGCAAGATTGAATAGAATACCACAGATCACACTAGACCTTCATATCTATTAATTTTGTTTCTTTCCAGCGCTACCTCCCTTTGCTTTGCTACTGTTTCCTTAACCCTGCATGGTTCAAAACACCTTTCTGAAGTTCTTCCCTTCTCCACAAAGACTTTATTGTGGTTTTCAAAGCAGATTTCAGCCATATGTTACCTTCTGGGGGCTCAAAGACTGGTGGATTCAAGCAATACATGTGATAGCCACGGTCACAGTCATCACAGAAGAGCAGCTGGTCCTGAGGCAGGGTTGTTGGAGAGACAGTAGGGAAACAGGGAGAGAAGGAGAGGAGAAGAGAGAAAATGATGTGAATTAGTCTCTTGCCAAGATGAAAACATAAGTAGGGTAACCAGCAGTGCTCCGCTGGGAATGCAGAGCTGCAACAACAGAGACTAAGAGACTACTGGGAATGTAAAGGCTACAAGCATCACATTTGTTCATCCATGATCAACCACCATATTCCTGAGAGGCTGCAGAAAGCCTCTCTCAGCACAAAGGCAGTTCAGTTTCTAACTAGAAAATCACTGTGAGAAGTGGAGGAGTTCCTGTCCGAGATGGCCTCACGATGCAGGAGTAAAAGCTGTTATGCCAGGGATATGCTGTACTGAGAGAAGAGGACAGGCTTTGCTGGGCTCCAGTGTCACCATGTGCTGATCTCATTCCTTCAGAGGAAACCTTTGACTTAGACAGTTTCCCAAAACTCAGCTGAGTAAATTTTTTGTGAAACAGATGGAAATTACATGACCCCACCATGTGGTCTGCAGCTCTTTCATATATTTGGGGTGAAAAAAGCTGCTCTGAAGTATCCTGTGATTCCTAAGGCAGAACAGCTCCCTAGTTGCAGAATTTTTTTTTTATGCTAAAGCAAACCCAAAATCCCAGGCTTCAAATTTATTCTGCTGTAGGGAATATAGTGTTAGCTAATCACCTCCAAAGTTCTCCAGCCACTGTCAATTTTTCAAGGTTCTCAAGGGCCACCAAGGACCCTTAGCATCAGACTTTAACTGCAAACCCCACAGGGAGGAGATTGCTCAGCTGCAGGCTCTGGAAATCACTGGAGTAGGTGATTAGGTGAGGCCTAGCCATCCCAGTTCAAATGGTTTCATGCTTCCCAAGTCTTGTAATTAAGTTTAAAAAATCATGCCAAGAAAGTAAAGAAAATCAGGGACAGAAGTAACATACTTCCCTTTCTTGGGTTATCATGTATTCACATCTACCTCTGACTATCATGCTGAAAATACTACTCTCTTGCAGCTCCCTGCAACAGGAATTCATGGCCCCCAGCTAATTTCTATTGAATAAGTCCACAAACCACAAGTATCAGCATCTTAAGTGGCCCTATATGATACCCGTGGTAATTTCACCAGAGACCAGTGGCTGAATGGGGACACTGGGGAGAAGCCCATCTCTGCTCTCAGGGGTGGCTCTTCCTTGGAGATGCATGGAAGCAGCAGTAAAACAGCGACCCACACCATTGCCACATGCTTCTCAAGGGTGGGCACAGCAGCAGCTTGCGGTGATGCTTATTTGCACGAAAAGGTAAATGGACTCACATCGTTCTCTGAGGTCCCACAAAGGCTACAGGATTTGCACTCAATGCATTGCCACTGATAGGTTTTAACAGCCTCAGTCATGTTTGTGGTGAACTGCAGACAGGTCGGGTGTCCTGAGGAAGATGGGAAACAACGGTCATTGGTAAGGCTCACTTATTGCTTGTTAATTAACCGGTATTAAATTTGGGAACAAAACACACATGGACATGGACTGATCACAACATGGGCTGCAACTAACAGATACCAAAGAGGAAAGCAGGCATTAACCCTTTCGCTGCCGGGCACAAGAGAAAATCAGAGTCATCTCCACCCATTCCCCATTGGCAAAGCAGTTTTATTCAGAGCTCTTAAAAATGGTTTGGCTTTGAGTTGGTTTTTGTGGGGGTTTATTTTTTTTAAAGAAAACAAGAAAAAGGATGAAATCAGAAACAAACCCAATTTCACAGAGAGACCATCCGTCTTAATAGAAATTGGACTACAGTTTCAATTAGCGTTGTTTCGACCGGAACGAAGGACCTGGTGGAAATGAGGTTATTCTCCATTTCACAGCTTCCCTTCCTGGTGTCCAAATGGGTGGAGCAATTCTGTAAACTTTGCTTAAATGGAAGCAGTAGCGTACAGAGAAGACACAGGACAGGATGGAAGGATATAGCTTTTAATTTTTTTAAGAGCTCTGCCACTAAAGTTGGTTGGCACAGAAGAAACCAAATTGCACAGCTAACCTTCCAGGATCAAAACAAGAAACCGAAAGGAAAAAAAAAACCCCAAGCCAACTCCCACAATGAACTAAATGAAAGGAATAAAGAAGGGAAAGCTAGCAGAACAGTCACATCTAATCGGGAAGGACAAATTGCCAGAGTTACAACCCCCGCCCCTACATGCGTGTCGACTTCAGCTTTGCAAAACAGCGGTATCACAGTAGCAGGGTCAGCAATGGGCTTTCTGGAGGGGAAAATACAAACAAACAAACAAACCAAAGGTAGGATCAGTGCTCCTTCTGCAAAACAAAACAAGACAAATATACCGCTGAAATAAAGTACTGTACTCCCAAACCACCCCTACCTGGCTGAGACATTGCCTAAGTCACCAGCAATGAGCTCCTGCCTGCCTTCTTGGAAAGCCCCATTATTAGAATCCCTCTCTGACACATGTAAGCATTAGCACTGTGCATAGTCAGGGCAGGGAGAGGCAACTTCTCATCTGTAGAAAAACTAGGAACACAGGTACGCACACCCAGCACTGCCGCCTGCCACTTCTAGACGCTGGCACCGTAAGCTGTGTGGGGTTTTTCACCTCTGCACAATCTGTGTTATAAGACTACAACCAACGGACTGGAAAAAATCTTTTCCACTTCCACCAGGCTAAGTGCCTTTTTAAGAGAGGAGAAAGAAAAGCTGTTTCTCCAATAAGAAAAAAAGGCATGTGTATGGTAGATGTGGGCACAGATATGCCATCTTCATTACCAGACCTATCAGCAATATTTTGCTGTGTCATCACATTACCCATCACTACCCTACAAAAAGTTTCTTTTTCAAGAAATTTTAAAAAGTATTTTCCAGCTAGTGAAGCGAAGAGTTTCTGAGAATTGCTGGATAAGGAAATAATGTTGTAGGGAATACATTTCCTTTATGTGTCCATGATACCACCAAATGCTGTAATAAGAATTTTTGTTCTCCAGTTATATTTGCATGGTTGTGACACAACAACTAAACCTGTCCAGCAAAGAAATGTGTATGCATAATTATTAAAGAAATGGAAGAGAAAATAAAGGAGATATTTAGAGGCAGAGGGATCAATTACATTGCTCAGATCATTCTTAAGCCTTTGAATAAAGAAACATCTTGACAATACTGATGAGCTCAGATGGGCTAAGAAGATCATTGGGTTTTAAAGCCCCTGAAATGTCAGCACAAAACAAGTGACAGATTTTACTGAGATTTACAGTGGACCTACTGAAGTTCTGGGGACCTTGAAACTGCAACTATGCAGAAGGTGATGTGACGAGATTCCTTTTCTTGCTGAGAGGACCACATATACTTTCTGATACTACCAGACTAGCAGAACCTGACACGACACTGAAATGTTCCTCCAGATCTGATTTACAGTGAATGCAAACCTTATTCCAACACCACTAAATAGAACAAATGTGCCACACTACACATCAAGGAGGAATTCATCCCAACAGCAGGGAGTTGCTTCCAGAAATGTTGTACAGTGCTGGAATATATCACAGAAAACAACTCATACAGGGAGGTGAATTAATCAGAGAGTTAAACAGCTTCAGTCACATTTGAAAAGAAACAGAAAGAATGGAATCAAACTTACAGAAATAAATCCCAGCTAAATGCAGGCACATTTTCACATGCCCACTTGCCTGTGTACACACACTGCTCATTGCAGAGACTCCATCTGAAAACCCTCCCTTTCTAACACAACATGAGAGTCAGGTCCTCTTCACTACTTTATCTCTGTCCCTTCACAGCTGTTGCTGCTCTCTCCCAGTTATCAGTCTTGACTGTTTTGTTCCTCATTTGCCTCAAAAACCCCTCCACAGGTCTCCTGTGCTGCATCTCACATCAATGGTGTCTCCTCGTTGAAGTGATACATCCTATATTGCAGAGCACTTCTTAAGAACCACACCTACCACAAACCTAAAAGAAGTGGTCTCTTGTGGGCTGAGGATTCCTTAGAAAAATTAGGCGTAGAGCAAGGGCCACAGTGGTTTCTTTTTAGTAGCAATGCAGAAATATTTTGCAAAAGCATACCAATTTATTCACTCCATTAGGCTCTCTCTCCCAGTACTGTGACAACAAGAGTAGGGTCTGCATAGCTGCAGGTTGCTTTCTGTCAGCCCAGGGCTTATGCCTTGTGTAAGGCAAAAAGAATGTCTTTCATCAGCCTCTAAGTCAGATGTTCTTTCACATTAAGCAACATTCCTTGTGGTACCATGACCCCAACTTAATATCATTGGAAAGACTATTTCTACTTATGTTCCCCCTATGATGAGGCACTGTAGTGTATGGCAAGCATGCCACTAGATAAATCAAAATATTAAAATTCTTTTTCCTTCCCTCCTTGCTTTCTCCTTCTTCACAATCTCTTTCTTTTCCTGCTACTTTTGTTCAAAACCTAGTGTTTTACATGCTATGAGAAAACTCACACATCCAAGACTTCCCGAGGCAGTGTTAGTGAACACCATCCCTGCTCCATATCACAGAACTTCTTAGCATTCCTTCTCTGTGTCACAATACCTGAACACAAAGCCCTGTAGCTGCATGTGGCAAGCTACTACAGGTAGATTCAAATTCCCTTTTTTTTCCTTAAAAAAACCCACCAAATGGCTAGTTCAGGCCACAGTTTTCTTTTACACACAGAGCAGTCAAAAATGTGATTCAAGTTACGGACACTGTGGTAGCACACAAGCCAGAGAGCTGAAAGTCTTCTTGCTATGTGTTTAAGATGGAGAAACAGTCTTATCTCACCTAACTGTGTGATGAACTGCATTTGCTGTGGCTAAGGTGTGCAGCAGAGTCTGCAGCTGAAACTCAGTTAATAATTCAGGTGGTGGCTCCACCCTGGGAAACCCTGGATCACTCTCACAAGTCTGTATCAGCTCTGCAGATCTAATAGGGGGAGGACGTAGCACGTATTTATGGTGTCACTGAAGTCAATAGACAGACCTCTAAAATACACCCTGGGAGCAGTTCTGTCGAAGGAGAAGGCAATATGTTAACACTGACGGTTTCTAATCTACCATAACTATTCTCTACCTAAACTTTTGCTATGCTGCAATAGCTATAAACAACAGACACAGACAATAAAACTCGCAGTGAGGTTTTCAACAGCTCATCCCTTTGTCTTAAAACAATATTTTAAAGTGTGGATCAGGTTTGAAAGCTCCCTCATCTTTGTCAAAACTCTCCTCTGGATCTGAACTCTGAGACTGGGACCATATTTTATAGTGACATCAGTGTTTCACATGCCACTGGCTTTAATTGTACACTATGTCCACCAGACATCTGGTCAGAGGAATGGGGAGGTGAGTACATTCAGAGACCATTTCTTGTATCCTGCACCTGGTACAATTGCAGGCTGATGGCAAAGATAATTTTAACATAAATACCCTAAAAAAAAAATCTAAAAATCTTTTCTGCTTACACTGGCTGTGTAACACTAAAGACCAAAACTGACATTAAAGGGCAGGAGCAATCTGCTGCTTGCAGGCGCTCTGTGACCAGTGAAGGCCTTAGAATGGCTCATTAGTGCTTTTTCAATAATGGATTCTGCATTGCAAGATTAATTGCAGCCATGTGCTCTGTCACACCCGCCACAGACTATTTAAGTTAACAATCCAATCAATAACCTTTTTCAAACAAAGGCAGAGATTATGCTGAGGGAAAAAAAATAAGGAAATACTCTTTTTTTAAAACAAATGTGAAATTATTTATACAGAGTAAAAGGAATTTTTATCCAGCTTCAAATTCTTTCCATTATCTTCACAGTGTAGTGGTGGGCTTTTTAATCAATAGCATGATGAAAACACACAGGCCTCCTGGCTATATTGCATCAGAATTTATTCCATAAACTTTCAGGTCTTCAAACGACTGTAAATACATATTACAGATATAATGACCTATGTCACAGGAGCCCCATTCAAATAATGGAAGTTTTACATGCAAAGAAAATGCATAATTTCCTCCTGCTAAGACTGAATGAGGATTGTTGTGGCCACTACCATCACAAGACAGAATTAATGCCATTATCTGTGCAAAGAAGGGAAACTTGTAATTCTAATAAGTGATATGATTTTATGGTTATGATTTAAAAATGTGCCCCTCATTTGTCTGTCTAAGAAGGGATGCTTACAGGTATCGGTCAACAACAGACGGATCAGAAGGGGCCCTTAAAAACTCAAACTACCCAAGCACACTGAACGGCTTGGCTCTGCCGGAATCCCAGGGCTCAAGAAACTGCAGCTCTCAGAAAAAGACCAAACATTCCTATGGGATGAGGTTGGGGAGCTCTTAGCATTTTCCTGGCCTTTCCCATCTTGCAATGTGAAGGTGTTTACACAGTGTAGAGACAAATGCCTGCCTGCTCAAATGGAGGTACTCATGAACAGGAGCCTTCAAAAGTGTTCGTGGGGTGAGGATCCAAGGCACCACCTGCCACACTGTCTCTGTGATATGGAGAAGCAGGAGTATTTCATTACAGAAAATATAACAGCCTTCCTGGTGGCCAGGACAGGTGTAGATGTTGGAGGCTGCAGGTGAAGAGCTCCTGTTTCACCCCCTTCAGCACAGGGCCCTGCTGAATCCAGCTTCTTAAGAAAAACATACAAACAAACAAAAAGAAAATCTCACTCATAGGGACCACATTGAGGTTTATTATTATCAGACAGATGAGGAGAGGAAATATCACCACTGTGAATTTCTGTGTTCTGACTGAAGTGAGAAAACCTAGCTGTTTCTCAGTGTGAAACCAGTGTGTTCCAGCAGCACCAACTCTGCTAAAGAATTGAGTCCAAAAGGACTCAGTGATTCCACTGAATAGTCTGGTCGGTCTGATTTGGTCAGAGACCAACTCTCCTCTATTCTAATATGCCACAACGTGCCAGTAATTGTGGAAGAATTAATGCCTTTAATAATTGATGGATCTCTGAAATCACTCAGCTGTAGAAGAGCTTATAGTTCCTATTATTTCATTTTCTGGCCCTATAGTAGTTCTGGCCAGCATGGACAGAGCTTAAACTGAGCCCACAAAAAGAGTAGGGGCACTCTGCTGCATTAGCACCAGGACTGGTGGCCAGCTGCACTCCGGAGGTGGTGGTTTGCTTCTCAGTACTGCCAGTTCCAGTGGAAGAAGTTATATAAATTACAAGCAATTGCTCAAATATTTGGCACTGGTACAAGAGAGCCCACTGCCATTGTTCATCCACGGGACAAATAAAACCCCTGTACAAAAGGTAGTGGTTCAGTCCCAGCTGCAGTTTGGCAGGTGTAATTGGAGTCAATGGGAACTGAAAGCAGGACAGACCTGTGTTTGAAAGCAACTAACGCCAGGGATCTTGGGCAAGTTATAAAATGGTGGTGTGTGGCAGCTGGCTCTTGCAGATCACCCTCCTGCACTGCCCTGCTGTTCCTTTAGCCATGCAAACACCCAAGGGCACAGGGGAGCAAAGGAGTAAGCTCCTGCCAAAGCACCCCTCGTCTCCAGGCACTCTCCAGGAAATTTCATTACCTGAGGAAAGTCCACCCACCAGCTCTACTCACTCCCAGCTTTGACTCTACAATGCTGCATAATTTCCTCTGAAACCTTTTTAAGCATCAAGAGCATCAGCTTGGATAAGGAGCTTGGGTTACAGAGGGTATATGAAGAGCAAAGCTTGGCTCAGGCCACTTGTGCATAAACCAAATGCACCCAGGGAGATCAGCTGTGGACAAGGCAGTGTAACTCTGTACAGGCACAGGGTGGCAGGAGGAACTGGGTGGGTGGGATTCAGGGGTGACCTCTGGAGCATGCAAAGGTACAAGCCAGGAGTGAGTTATTCTGGGCTTCCTAATGGTTTGTCAGTCAAATCACTCCCCACACCCCCATCCCTGTGGTAGCAGATGCCCCACATCTTACAGGAAAACTACTTGAGAAATGTTTTTAAACAGTTTACTGCAATAGGTTTGTTTGCCTCTTCCTGAGCACACCCCTTCCTCAGCAAGTACAATCCAGCCATACTTACCTTAGCAGGGAGAATGAAAATAAATAAATTACAGATTTTAAAAGTCTTTAAAACCTGCCACAATTCACTTTATCACACACAAATCGCTGCCCTGGGAGAACACCCTGATTTGGGCTGGTGATGCTGCGGCCAGGCCCTCTGCTCTGTTCAGGTTTGCCAGAGGGAGGATGAGCCCTGCCAGGGTTTCTTCTGCTGTGTGGGTGTCCCCCTCTGGCCAGGCACACCTGCCCTTCCAAAAGTGCCTGGGCCAGGCTGAAATGTGCACCTCCATTTCATATTTGCCAGGGGTTTGGGCCGGGGTAGATCTGGGGCAGAGGCCTGTCCCTCGAGTGTCTTCCCCTCTGAAGCCGAGCAGTGCATAAATACCCTAACCTGACACATGCTGCTCTTCTCTTTGCAAAGATTTTCTTTGCAAAGACGCTGTGATAATGCAGAACTGAGGCGGCAAACTGGGGGATCAGAAACAGCGCCCAGCATTAGAGCCAAAGGAGATGCCACATGCCCCAGTGTCTCATCTCAAAACTAGACAGTACTTGGCTCCCTCTTCTTCCAGACTGGCCCCTATTAACCACCGTTGGCTGCTAGACAAAATGGCTATTTCTTGTCTAAGAAAAATAATGTGGAAGCACTCAAATAACCTTGTACTGAAGCATCAGCTTGTTAATGCACTGGTAAGTCATGCCAGCTCTGTACAATTCCTGGGGGTGAATTAGGTCAGAGTGACCTCCAGAAAAACCACCAGGCTGCATCGCTGCGTGCTGCATTATGGGTAACGATCTGCTAATTGCCAGGAGGCACTTGGGCTGCTCACCAACACCAACAGGAAGGAAACCTGCCTGCAGGCACCGCACGGACTCCATATGCCGGGGACATCGCTCCTAATAACGAGAATAAACCCATTTATAGAACATGAACTGGCCAGGAGGACAGGCACTGAATGCTAATGCTGCCCAGGCAGTGCAGCTCGCCGGGGTTGCTGCCAGAGACCCCCAGCAAAACCCCCGCGTGGAGAGGGGCTTTCTTTGCATTTGGTTGCACAGTGAAGTAGGGGTGAGGTAGATGGAGATGAAAATGCAGGAGTGGGAGAAAGACTGCTTATCCAGGCAAGATGAATCACCACAACCTGGGAAGCCAACATCCCCTTTGCCCCGGGGACATTTTCGTTACCCTTCAACAAACTGCAGTGGAAAAAAACCTCCGGCACAGCTCCGACCTCGTCGCTATGCACTGCAGGCTCCCCAGCCAGGCCAGCTCACACACCACAGAGCTTTCAATCAACTGGCAGGCTCACTAAACCCTTTCAAAATGAGCAACCAAGCAAAAATACTTGGTCATAAACACTAAAAATAGGAATAGAGGATTGGGTTTTGTTTTGCTTTTTAACTTGGTGAAGCCAGCTCTTCCTTGTGCATTAAATCCACCTCCCTGGCAGCCCATTTAGAACATCTCCTCCCCCCTGGGACAGCCAAAATCCCCAGCTATAATGAGAGGAGTGGGGTGGTATTTAAAATGCTAGAGAAATGGTAGCCTGAATAGCCTTCCACGAGCACAGTGCCTTTGTTAAACCCCCCCATAAAACAAGACATCAGCGCTGCCCCTCCTCCCCTCCCTTTAACATGAACAAGGACTCTGCTACCTGCTTGAACCCACATTTACTGCCCAAATACCTGGTCCTTCCCCAGCACCTCTGGTGTTAAACTGCCCCGCTCACACAGCCACAGATGGCAGCACGCCTGCAGGGATGCCCGGCGCTGCCCAGTGCTGCCCATGATATCAAGGCAGCATTGGAAAAGACTCCAGTGTTTTCACACTGACCTGACAAAGGGTGTCTAACCTGAGCCGGTGGCAGCAGTGGATGGGACACATCATTTCCCCAGAGCACTCCAACAGGGGCTTCTCTGCTGGGATTACGTGGGAGACCGCGACGAAGTTGATGCATCATGACATGGACACCACTAAAACCAGGCCATGTTCACGCAGTCAGTTCAGAGAGCATCCAGACAACCCCACTGCACCACTTTGGTCCTCCTCAAGCACCAAGGACCATGGGGAGAACTTCAGAGGCGATTTCACCCATGAGTCACGGAACAGACATCTCACAAACACAACTGTCACTTGGAAACAGGGTAAGCTGATTATTTGGGGAAAGGAAAGGGGAAAAGGAGAGAGTATTACTAATCTCTGGACTAACTTTCTAGAAAGATTAAGGAATGACTCTAGAGTAATTCCCTGCCAGCACAGTTCCAGAAATTTCAAATCAAATGGCAAACTCCAGAGAAATTATTTAAATGTCATCATTTTAATATTAAAGAAACTAAACTATGCAGAAGACACCATGCCATTGCATAGACAGTGACCTCATTGCTCTTACATGAGGTAACCACATAGCATCTAGGTAAAAATATTCAGCACATGATGGGTAAATGACTGATAATCGATGTGAACATGATGAAAATGCAAGAGGTCTGTCTTTCTCACAGAAGCATAATTTACACTGTTCTTAATGTGACTGTATATTCAGACATAAGTAAAACTGCCTCACTCAACACAAACAAGACCAATTTCGAGCAAGTTACTTCAGTCCCTTGTTGAGTTAAAGAAACCCTTTCAGCTGCCAAACAGGCAGTGATCCCCATGCACACTCTCCATTGTTTGTAATGCAGTGCCAGAAGCTGGAAAACACTGATTTTTTTTCCTTCTCTGTCAGTTAAAGCCCCTGTTTGGTTGGGAATTTTTAAGTGTCAATAGATATTTCATCAACAAGAGAGCCAGTTTTCATTTCCCCACCAAACTCCCAGCAACATCAATACCTAGAGGGAAGTAAGAGCTATAACCACATGCTGAAGAGCATCAGTATGAGAGTGGTAGGAGGAAGTGAAATGTCTTTGTTTACTCTCTAACAAAATGCAGTTTCAAGGTAATCTAAACATCTGAGTGAAGGAGTGAATTTGAACAAAGTAGTTTCAGTCAAAAGTAAGTGGGAGGGAAGAAAGGATTAAGAGGTGGCAGGGCAAAAAACTGATTTTCAGGAAGGTTGAGGCATTTTGTACCACTGTCTCACAAATAAGAAGTTGTTTCATTTTGGAGCAGCACCTTCCTTCAAAAGTGAACTCAGGGGAATTGTTTTTAAGAAAGAGAAAAAACAGTCACAAATGAAATGTTTCATTCAAGCCTGTGCACAGTTGGCAGCAGGAAAGGGTCATTTCATTGAGAAAGAGAAATTGTGTTTCATTTCAAATCAAACCAAAATCTTTTATCCTCACCATGGTATTTTTCAGTTCACTTATTTCAATGGCCTTTTTGAGTAAATGTCCAACAAAATGCTGCCAGAGATTAAAACAGTAGGATTTTTAATTTTTTTTTTCAGTGGAAAACCACCTGATTAAAATCCATGATCTCTTTTCTTAGACCTCACCAGACCTTCCACCCCAGATTAGTCAAGTCAAAATTCTGGCCATCCCTTAACCTGTAACACACAAGTAGTGCTGCTTTAACCTACACAACCAATACTTCACAGCAGCTAAATATCACATCAGATTAAAACAAGAAATTAGCTAGTTCCATGGCACTGGACACTAATGTCCCTCATTAAACAGTTCACTAGTCTTGCCATTTTTCAGCACCAAAGGAATCATTTAACAAAGCCTTTGCAAAAGTAGTATATTATTGTATTTAATTCCAGAAAATGACCTTCCACAGTACTACAACAATCTGTGACTCTTCTGACTCTGCTCTTAGCTGGCTGCTCCATTGGCCAGCAGGACTGTTGCTCAGTGGTTCTGTTAATGGCCAGGAAGTTGGGAAATCCTCTCCTACAGGTTGGTCTGACCAGGCTCTGGGTACTCCAAGTCCTCTCACTTTTAACAGCTGTTGAGAATGTTCATCACCTACAACGTTCTCTGTTAGGTGGGATCCCACCACCCACAAGATGTCTGGCAATTCTCAGTGATAGTTGCACTGAGCCTAATGGGGACTAATTCTTCTTCACATGATTCCAGATCTGTAAATATGTAAACAGTCACAGAGGAATATAATGGCCGTGGATGTCCTTAGGAAATTCATCTCCATTCCTTCAGCTCACTCAGTACTTGTAAAATCTCACCCTTAATGGAAGTGAGGAAAGGGTCTTGGAGAGCTAGTTAATGAAGAGGCTGCAAGGGAAATGAAGTCCCCTAACCCAGGGAAAGTCCTTTCCTCTAGATGAAGGAATACACACCTCTGGACCATCTGCATGCTTGAACAGTACAACAGGAAATTCAACCGAGAGAGTTTGTGGACAGTTAAAAACTATCCTAAGCCCCTAGTCTGATGGGCACATTCAGAGACACAGTCAATATAGAATGATCTGAGAAGTCCTGGAACCTGCTCTTTAAGAAGCCGAAGTCCTGATATTCCAGCAATGGACGAGACTTCTGACCCAGATTTCACTGTACTGTAAAACAAGTTGTAGAGCCTGGGGAAAGGGCTGGGAAGACTTTAGTGTTGTTTAACATATTTAAGCCACTACCAGCAGAGCACTGATTTGAAGCAACTATGATTTGTACCAACAGGGGAAAATTAATTTCTCAAACATAGACTTAAAACCATTCCATGCAAACTCCACTGCACAAAGTGCTACATGAACTTGAAAGCTATGTCACACTGGTTGACGCTAAAATAAAAGTACCCCTTTACTGACAGCACAGCTTTCCACTATTTCCCATCCAGTGACTTCCTCTCACCTTGGGGAGTTGGCCTCAATACTGATTCCTGAAATCGTCATATGAAGAATTTAATGGCTATTGGCTACTGAAAGAAATACAAATTAGCGAGCTAAGTCTGCAGCAATGCTTGACAAAACTATCTCCAGCATTATTTAAAATCCATATTCTGTTTCAGAAAAGGAGACTGTATTGAAAAGATTTGGTCTTTTCACTTCCTGCCGTCCACAATGAAGTCACTGACACGAGAACACTTAACAGCAAAGACTGAAGAAATGTAATGAGAGGAGGCTTCAGTCCAAGTAAAAAATTACTCTTAACACCTATGCAAACCTAGATATAAACTAGGTTTTACTGAGAATTGGTTATGGAAGATGAGCAGCACTGAGAAACTAAACCCCACTTCAAAAAAACCCAAACCACTTGGTGTTAAGACATTGAAGAGAGGCTGTGTCTGTTCCTACTCAAGAGGTACCATCCATCAGCTGAGTTGCCAAAAAAGAAGTGTCCCTCTGCAAGCTCTCTCAGGCAAGCAGCAGAAGTTCCAAGAGCTTCAGCCCATTGCCCAGCTTCAGCGTTCAAAGCACGTTGCCTTTTCCTTAGCAGTGCCATTGCTGGCTTGTAGGTCATTCAAAGTTACCACAGCTGTCTTGGGCAACATCGAGCAAACCTGTTTCTAATTATGGATGGCAATATTAGCCACAACACTGTGCTCCAGAAATCTGTGCTTTTATGAAGGTAAATGCCATCCTTATCCCACCACGGTTCACCCACCATGGAACCATGAAGAATTACAGGCTGCAAAGAAAAAACACCATGAAATAACAGATGAGACAGTAGAAGTTTCTAACAGATGCTGCAAGAGCATTTGTTGAAACAGCAGAAAATGTAGTTAGGTCTTCAAAAATATACTGGTGAGATGCCACAGATGGATGGCTCTTATATGATGTCATTGAAATCAAAGTTAGGGCTTAACTGTGGCAAATGTCCCACTTTAGTGCAGCAAACAAAATACAATCTTTATACAATAATTTCCAAGGGATAATGGAGATCTTAAAAACATCAAGCCACAATTTGGACACACCCAGCCAAAGCTAAGGGCAGTAGTCCTTGCTTATGTGCTCTGCTATGCATGCCTTATGTAGCTGAGGTCTTACTCATCCATCTTCAGCACCAGGGATGGGACGGGGTACAGAGAAATCTATGTCATTGCTAATGAGAGTTAAAAGCTCGAGTTCAGAGAGAAAGTGTTATGGGGTATTTTTATCATCTATAAGCTGAAGGAATTAAATACAAGCAGGGCTCAGAGATCCAAGATGCAAATTTAATCAGATTTTTTTTTTCTGATTGCAGACAAAAATTTGGATTAAATCTTAAACCAGTGCAATATTCTAGTTCAGGCCAAAGCAAATTAGCTGAAGCTGTTTTCACTCCACCCAGAGAAATCAGGATTCCAGCCCTCAGCCTTGCCAGCCTTCATTTCAGTCTCAGCCCAGGGAAGCACAGCTTTGGGGGCACCCATTAACTGCTGCAGTGCTGAAAGACATTTTTAGTCCCTCCTGCTGCTATCTCTCACTTTCACTGGCAAGAGCCATTCTACAAACAGGAAAAGAAATATTTATGTCAGCATAAATCTGTTCAGGGGCTTATCTGTTCAGATAATTTCTGCAAAACTAAAATTTTTCCTTAACATTTCCTATTCCAAGCCCGTGGCTTAAAAAAATTGGAAAAAAAAAAAAAAAAGAAAAAAAAGATACAAAAATGTTCAAAGTAATAAGACTTGTGTAGAGACATTCCTTGGAGTCTGACAGCCTGTAACAACAGCTCTGCTGTGGTGGGAAGGATCCCATTCATCTAAACAAGGTGTTGACAGACATCCGTGAAGGCCAGTTTCAACACACACATTCACTCCTGGCTACCTTAGCAGAAATGTCTCATTCTACACTCTGCATTCGTCACACTGAGGACAATGAAAATGTCAGTCCAGCCTCTGTCTAGGTCTGTCTGTCCTCTCCAGCACAGCAGGAAGTTCAAGAGGAGCTTAGAGAAGAACAGAAACAGCAGCACTGACCAGGAGCCATCACATACCCTCCCCTCCTTTCTCTGCTTTCAGGTAGGAAAAGATTACCTGCCCCGACGAAATCCTTATGAAGAAGTAGTTCCCTAAGCCTGCAGCTCAGATCGTTGTAGGAGTATCTGAGATCAAACCACAAAAGGAAAATGGAAGTTTCCAGGAGGGGCTGTAAAAGCAGCAATGCTGTCACTCAATGTGCACTCTAAGGAGACTCTCACAGCTGCCTTCTCAGAACAGCCCAGAGATAGCTGGCACCTGCCCCACCTTTTCAGCTGCCTCTGGTCCCCAGTGCACAAGTGAAAAGGAAGGAAACACAGAACAGCTGAGGACAATCCCCTAAGGAGTCCATGAGCTGCTCTTTGAGATCCCAAACAGGTTGCAAAGAGCCACAGTGACTGAAGATAGGAAAGGTAGCTGAAACTGCCTTTTTGTTTCCTCCTTCCTACAATGAATTGGCCAAAGGCCTTGCATAGGTAAAGATAAGGTCTGAAGGCAAGCAGTGAAGTTTCCAAGTTGTATTGACTCAAAGAAAGAGTGAAAAACCCAAACGCTAATGCAAATTGAAATTATGCCTGTGAAAAAAATTTACAAGGAAAGGCTATAAAAGAAGACCAAGAATAGTTAATTATCTGCCACAAAGACACACAGTCTGTCACACACAGATGTTAAGAATCAGGCAGGTAGGAGCCCATCTGTGTGACAGAGCTTTATATAAAATGACAGCAAGGAATATTAGGGAAGAGGTCACACACGGAGTTTCCTAAAAAGATAGTACCTAATCTGAAACAGTATTTCCTGTTTCTCTTTTCATTCTGTACAGCCATATCATTAATCTAATACATGTAAAGGGAGAGGGAAGGTTCATGCCAGCACTGTGAAACGTAAAGGGAACCACAGCTTCCTGTTACTTCAGTGACTGGATTGGAAACAGCATAGGTAGGGGCAGAACTCCTTAAGGCCATGTCACTAAAATCTATGCAAACAGCTGTCATATAACTTAGACTCCACCTTTGACTCCAAATTACCTTAATGCAACTCTACTAATCTCATGAAGAAGACTATTAAAATGCAAACACATTTAGGAAGATCCTCTATTATCACCAAATGATAGAAAACACTCTTATAATGAGTCCTATACAGAAGCACTTTTTTATTTCCTGCCTACCTTCACTATAGCAAGCAACAGGACCATTTTCTGCAGTCCAATGAATGGAGAAGAGAAAGTAAAAGAGAAAAATTAAGATAATTCTTGGTTAATGTCATGGTTCATTAGGAAATACAAAACAAAATCCAGGGACAAAAGTTATAATTTACAAAATGGAAAAGGGAAACAAAATCAATAGAGGAGGAAGTTTTATTTTAAGCTTCAAAGAGAGTATTATAAACAATGGAGAGCTTAGAAAAGTAAATGTACATGTATGTTACTCAACAATGTCTTTTTAAAAGAAGATTATTTGTACTAAAAAAGACTTTTTGGAATTGCTTTGGGAAAATAATATTTACAGAGGAATATACAGTAGGGATGCTGGGAGCAGAACTTTTATTTGGAAGGAGTATTACACAAACTGAACAAAGATCCTACAATTTCCAAATCTTCATTACAGTTGTGCATCTTACATTTTGATGAAATGAAAATTTCTTTCTTTTTTTTTTCTCTAGAGGCAGTTCCCCACTGCAAGTTTAGAAACCAACAACATGAGCAAAGCAAACCTATCCTGCTAAAGAGCCCAATTAGGACACAAATAGTCATTTAATTTAGTTTGAGCAGGACTACTTTACATGGTTATTTTTGACTTTATGTTTTAATCTGGGAAAAAGTGGGAGAAGGGAAAGGGAGAAGAGTGAAAAATCTGCTGCTACTGACACATGGAAACCTCTCAGTGAGGTGAGTTTGAGTTCTGGGTGTGCAGGAAACAGAACGCAGTCTCAGGTTTTCTGTCAGCTTCACCTAGTGAGCATGCATTTTTGGAGACATATTTTTTTCATTCTGAAAGCCAACGTAAGCCACATTAACAAAACTAGGTTTTTTTCTGCCTATACCCTGAGGATCAATCCCAATAATTGTTGTTATGGTTCGCCCTCAGTTTGCTTCTCCTCTGTAACAGAGGTGCCAGACAGAATGAAGACCAATACTCTTCTCCTAGGACACAAGGCTATCCTGCATCCCTACTAGACTTCATCACACCTGCCACTGAACAGACCTGTGCTATCCACTGTGAGCAGATCTGGTGGCCAACAAAACCCTCCAGTGCTTGTACGAAGGAGAACACCTTTTTCACCGAGAAAATGCCTAACGACTTAGAATTTGGGATGTGACCATCCCTCCCCGCTGCCTCACAGGACAACTGAGGACTGCAGCTGTGGGAACTTGTATTTTTCTCCTGCATAGTAACCCCTGTTGCTTACTGCAGACATGTGGTTGCACCTGTATGCTTTTCAAAGTCCACTACCACTTCAGAAGGGGCTGAAGTACACAAGTTTTCTACACATGATATCATCCTTGACAGGAAGATCCATGCCAATGGCACTTAACATTTAGATACTTCCCTTACAACCAGTTCACAATCAGCTGTGGAATTACCAAAGCAAAAGATTATACAAAAATTAACGGAGTTGTTTTCAATTTTTAAACCCCTCTTTCAGCAGAAGTATTTCACGGAGTTGCTCAAGAGCAAACCTCTTTTACCATGCAGAAGAGACACATCAATCCTACTGGGAGAGGACAGTCCTTTGAAATGGACACAAAATCTGGTAACAAAAAAATTCACTGAGCCTGGTCTTCACTACTCCAACAGTTTTTGTTCAGATTTGTGCCTAACACAGTACAGCAAAGTAAGTTTTAAGCATCTAACAGGATAATATCATTAAGGAGAAAATAAACCAGAACAATCTTCACTTACCACATCCAATTTTCAAAAAACAAAGATACCCAGCACATGTATGAATGGCTTCTTTAAAGTAAGAGAGAGAGCAGAGTTGACCTTTATTTTCATTATTTAAAAAAAGTTTTTTCCTTAAAGTAAATATTCAGTCTTTATTTTACAGTAAGTGCTTTTTAAAATTTCACGTCTTCACAAAATTGCATTTAAAATTTGAAGTAAAATGTATTTCAAACAAAAATACTGTGCAACTTCAGCACTTCTTTCTTAAATATTGAAATAAATAAAATAGTTGTCTTTTTCAGTTTGTTTGTTTTTCAGTCAGTTCTACTGTAGATCAATTCCAGTCTGACCTGGGTTTATACACACACTTAAAAGGAAGTGAAATCAAGACTTCAGAAAACTTCTTTGTATTGCACCAGCTTAGGGCATCCCCAGAACTTCTCTCAACAGTTGGCAGCCAACTTCCCATAGTCCAGGCTCCTGTGCCAGATGGAACACGGGTATGGAAGAGTCAGGGCAAGGAAAGAAGTATCAAAGCATCCTGGCTTCTCTCGGTCTTCTTGTGAAATGTCTTGCTTGAAGGGTGCTGGCATCCACAAGGGCAGGTCTGACTGCAGAGGGAAAGGCAATACAAAGTAAAACTAAACAAACTCAACAGACAACAAAAGCAAGTGTTCAGAAAAAAAACAGAAACAGCATAAACCAAATTTCCAACACTGCTTGCATTCTAGTTCCTTGAAAATAATGCTCAACAGACTCAGTTTCAGCTGACTGTGGAAGCCATAAATGAACACAAAGCAAACAAATCGGGTAAGAAAAATCATATCCAAAAGAAAGGCACTGAACACTGTCAACCTTCCTTACTGGGAATATCATTAAATAACCTTCATCATTCAGCCTAGATAGCTGTCTCTTCAGTAGAGGTTAAGACCTTTGCTTATGAAATCCTGCTCTAATTACCTTGCTCTACTACTAATTATTTGTAGGGAGCCACAAGCGTTTGCAGCATGGCACAAAAGACATTTTCAGAAGTCTAAATGATACACATGGGGTGGCAGCAATGCAATAACTTCTGGAAAGAATGAAAGGTTGCATTTTGCATTGCATTTATTCCATGAATTGACTACGTTACATGCTGCTAAGATCCTGAGCAGGATTAGACAGCAAATAAAATAATCTCTTTATTTCCACAAAATGCAAGTGCCTCTTCCCCTGTCTTCCCACATCTCTCATATCAGGTCTGAACTACACGAAGCTCCAAAATCTTAGGAGCTGCCAGAGACCAAAAGAATAAGTCAAAGATATGAACTGGTAGCATCTGCTTAATAGAACTATCAGACCTGGAAATCCCAAGAGCTGGGTTTTTTTCTAAATGTTATTACAACTTGTCATCTCTGAAATTGGCAACTTAGCATTCATGGAAATACAGACAGGGACATGGAAATAGTTCTGATTCAGTTTCAGTATTCTATGGTATTTATACAGGCTGGATTTTTTTCAACACTGGTAGATGTCTGGCAAAGAGAACAAAGATTGGTAGGGTTTATTGTAGTGGCTTAGTCAGCAAAAATTCATCCTGGCTGAATTCCTGCACTGGGAGGTTTATCAAAACAGCCCCATGCCAGCATTGAACTCACGCATGTGCCTCATACTTTACTTATAGCTACAAATTTCATATAAATAAGGAAAAAAAAAAAGGAGAATATGAAATGGGTGTTTATTGGAAACATCTACATATGTTACATCACAAAACACACTGGGCAGATTTTGCAGTTTTTATAATAAGATGACTCCCAGTGGGGTCAATACAATGTTTGCTTGAGGAATAGATTCAGTAAAACTGCTTGCCATGGGGAAGAGGCAAATTGCATGAAGAGCCAGGCTTTGAAAACTCCAAGTTTTACAGTATTTGAACTATTATTTTAGGGCCCATCTCAAAATATCATTGCAAGAATTGACCAAAGAAAGGCAAAGCAGGCAGGAGAGAACACAGTGGTGTCCCAGCACAGTCTGGACTCTGACTTTCTGGGTGTAGTTCTTGTTTGCTCCATGCATCAGCAGGCAGCAAACTGAGTCTCTGTCTTCAATCAAGAGCCTTAGCTGAGGTCTGTAAAATGGCAAACTGGAGCTCAAAATGAATTACTAATGTAAAAGCTCAAAGGCAAAACAATGAGGGGAGGGGATTCTAAAAACACATTCTGCTGAAACAAATGGCCATCTCAGAGCTTGTCTACACCATACCAGCAAACGTATTAACAGGGACGTTTCATTCAATAAAAGCAATAGCTAAGAAAGCCCAGTGGTAGTCCTTCTGAAGTCAGGGGTAAAGTTCTCTCTGGCCCTTGTTTCAGCAGCCTAGGCTCATCATTTATGACCTTACCACATATATACGATGTTATTCCAAGCACCATTACATATTCAAGAAATAAATATCCAGCCCACAAAACTGGGGTGTGCCTGGGTGAAAGGAAGAGATGCAAAGTGAAGCAAGTCAGATTTCAGTTCCATACCTGTTCCACATGCATGGTTCTCCTTTTACTTTTTAATTTCTATGCCAGAATCCTATATTTTCTTTAAATTTTCTCAATGTATATTATCACACTTGAAATTTTATACTGTTTTCGTGAAAGAGCTGAAGTCTGTCCCTGCTGAAATTTCAACTAATTAAATGCCTCAAAAGGGAATAGGCTAAGGATCAGTGCACACTCCGTGTAGCCTTTCTTCTCCCTTATCAGCTGCTCAAGCAGCATGCCACTTCCTTTATTCTCCTGCTCCCATCTGTGAATCAGAGTTAGCAGAGGACGACTCAGGAAACTATGTGTGTTTTCTAATATCCTTTAGTATGGAGCAGTGGAAAGGTGCCTGAGGAGACAGCTTATATGATTAAACACAGAAAAGTCTGCATTTAGGGCCTGAAATGAAACACCCCTTTATTCACATTTCACACTGGGATCGTCTTATTTTGGTACATGGTTTGTGTGGGAACATGTGTTTCAGGAGAATCTTTGGACAGGCTTGTGCCAACATTCCTGTAATAAGAAGGACATCTTGGAGGAGAACTGGAATAGCCCGGGTTCTGATTAGTTGAAGGGCTACACCTTTGAAGAATTTATGAAGAACAGAAAGTTTCATTGAACTGCTGAAATCGCTGGAGAATAAAAAGCATCACATTTCTTTCTGATCTCAAAGATAATTTTTTAGTTACAATAAAGAATTCACGTTGCAAACTTTTTTTATGCCTCCCTAGTTTGGTTTGGGACCTACATGCCCTTTAAGATACAATTGATACTGTGCAGTTCCCTCATTTCTGAACTGGTTGTGCTAGTGTCAGAGTTCTTTTTCTTTAATTGCACTTATGAATCCTTCTCCTATATATTTTCTGCTTCATTAATGTTGTCATCTTCCCCTCATGAGAGGGTCTTGTGTAGCAGCCCCTTTCCTTTGCTTTCATCTTCTTTCAACTTAGGAGTTACCAATCGTCCATCCCTGCTCCCAGCCTTCACTCCAGCACTACATGTCCTGAGAATATTTCATTTCCATGTCAACACTCCATGCAATATTCACCATTAACACTACTTTACAACCTAGACTTAAACTTTTTTAGCTTCCAACTCTACATCTTAATTTCCTCACTATGATCAATGCCTTCCTATTGTCAGTACCACACTGCTCAGCCTGCTGGACTAAACTCATGTTGGTTATCTCAATCTAATAAGGCATCTTGAGGAATCTAAGAACTACTCTCACTCCATAACAGTGAATTAATTTTACCTCATTTGCTCTCTCAGGACTGTATCGAATGAGTGAGCATCCATATACACATTAATGACATAAATAACTGTGAGGGTATTTTCTATGCTATCTATAATAAATGTCAGACAGCAATTTTTATGCAGTTCGTGAGCTGTTGTGGCTTCTTTCTGAGGGTACTGTGCTACTCAGTTGTCACAAAGATGGGTGGTTTGGTTTCAAAAGTCTTAAGACTGTATGCATTGTTACAGTAACTGCATTTGTGAAACTAAGTAAAGACTTAATGAATTATGGGCATCTGATTGTTGTTTGTATTCCAAAAGAGCCCAGAATGCGTTAGGCATGGTTCACAAAAGACAATGTTAAGGACTCCACTTGGAAAAACTCCATGTACAGTATGCCTGTTCTGCAGTTTATGCAGCAATTGGAGTTCCTCAAAAATATGTATTTGGGTAGGTTTCAGCTACCTAATTCAGGTGCTGCAAGGACTAAGCTTTAGTAAGGACAGAAGAGCAGCAAGACATATATTTATCTTACACTGTTTCAGAGGAAAAAAAGGACTGGTTGTGGAAGAAATTAGTGTTTTTATCAGTTAAAGTACACTTCTCATTGACAGCATTATGTCACAATATAATTGATTTGACACTTGATTGATTATAATAAATCAGGAGAAACATAATAGCAACAGAAAAGGATTATCAAAATGGGGAAAACTTGAACAAGGCTCTCTCCTTGTGTGCATGGCTCTGGAATGCACTGTCCTTTGGTATACATATACTGAGGTATTTGCAATGTTTTCTAACAGCATCCTGAAGGCAGATTATTAATCTGTTATTATTAATCTAGACATCAATTGTTTTATATTCTGGATGTATGCCTGTATACCTAAAAGCAGAATTTGGCCACTGCTCATTCCATGTCTAAAGAGAACAATTAGAAAATCAAGAGACTGAATTTTCTTTTTTTTCTACAAGGTTGGAGGCTGGGGGAGGGAGTTGAAATTGCTCTCACAGACAGGCTATCCTAACAAAGAAACAGAAAAAATGGAGTCCATTTGGTCTGGCTTCATTCATTATACATATCCAAACTCTTTATTGCAAGGCTGGTATCAATAACACACACCTACAGTTTAAGGATTAGGCACTGTCCAAAGAAATGTCTCTTTTGCCTTTGCTCTAAATCAGGTCATGATTTCACCCTGTTTGCATTATGTACATCAGTAAAGGACTTAGGACTTAACCTGGTTCCTGCTCCAGGGAGACTTTTGCCTGCATTAGGACAGCAAAACATAACTACACACTGACTCTTTTTGCATCACTTCTGACTGTACACAAGTCTGGATCCTGCTCCCACAAAACTTCCATTAGCTTCACCAGGGGTGTGAATGTGGCACATACTTATAATACAATTTAATCCATGGGACTTGCTGCTACAACAAAGCTTAGTCAGGGGTCTGTTGAAAATCCAGGGCACAGAAATTTCACAACTGAGTGAAAGACATTTCAGCTTGGACATACCTTTCAAATCCTGTTGCATGTTTCCTCCTTTCTGGGAAAGTTGCTGGGAAGGGAGTCACTCTCTTCTCCATTGCCCTTGGAACTTTAATTAGTATTGCTTTGGTTTATTTCAAAAGAAGCTATTAAAAAGCAAATAAAGTGTCTCATGAGACACTACAGAGAGAAAAAACAGGGCAACACAGGAAAAAATGCTGTGAATTGAAATTTAAAAATGGAAAGAAAAGTATAGGTGAGGTATTTTTCCATGTCATTTCTTCCATGATTCTGCTCCTCCATTTGTTTTGTCTGTGATGTTTATGACTTGCCATTCATATTCCATCCCTATGTTTGGAAATTTCTGTCCATCAAGTGAAAGGTGAAGGAAAAGAAAAAAAAAGTAGAACGGTGTGGGGAAGACATGAAGGGGTGCAGGAAGGAAGAGATCTATTGAGCGTAAAGGTGTCCAAAGGAGATAGAAATGTGTTCCCCAAGGCCATGGTCTTTGATGGCGCTGCTTGTATTTTCAGGCTGTAGCGCAGCAGATGTATGAGAAGAGCCAGACTTCACATGCTACAGTAAGTGCAAAATCTCGAAACGCAGAAGCCATCACATCAAGGGTTTCCTTGTCCCCTGATAGAGTCCGCCCACAGTGGTTCTCTAGAAACAGTTCTATTATCAAGTAGACATCCATTGCTTTTTTCTTGGGTTTTTTTCTATTTTTTTATTTAAAAAGTAGTTTTTCTAATAATATATAGAATATATAAATAATAATAATTAAAAAAAACTATTTGGGTTTGCTTTCTGTTCTCCAACCCATCTGTATTTTTTGTGGTTTGCTGATATATATATTAAAAGACAAGAAAATCAACTCTGCTCACTATTAAAAAAAACATTAAATCCACTTTTTATGTTTCCAAAGAGAAAGAGAAGGAGGGGAGGTGGGATAAAACCAAATTAAAATGAAAAAAAAGCCCCCAAACAAAACAGGAAAATCAAAAACCTTCTGTCTCTTCAAAGTAGTTGTCAAGAGCTTTAAATGCTTGTGCTTTCAGTGTACAGCCCACAGGGAAAACATATAACAAATATAACAAAAAAAAGGGGAAAAAAAAAACCAACCAACCAAAAACCCAAGAGGACCTAAAATTAAAAAAAAAGAAAAAGGTAATAATAATCTTAGTAGTAAAAAGGACAGCAAATCGCTCAGAGTCTCTGTGTCTTTTTAGTTATTTTAGCAGCCGCCCTTTTTGTCTGCAGAGGGAGAGCTGCCACCACAGCCACCTCCTCGGCTTGAGAGAGGCTCTTCTGCATCGTCCTCGTCAAAGCCATGAAAGGTCGAGGTGTCGCTTTCTGACGTGGAACCGAACAAGTCCTCCGTAGTGCGTGCTGGCGCTGCTTCGTCCCTCCTGCCTTCTCTTCCCAAATGAGCTGACATGTATGATGAATATATCAGCACATGGGTTAAGCAACAGGCATCATCATCATCATCATTTTTTTTTTATCATTTTCATTATCATTAAACAAGTCAGACTATCAAGCTCATAGGTGTGTGCTGGTATGTGCCCGCGCACCCCAACAACATAGCATAGGTAGAACTGCAGTAAGAAAAATAACAAAGGACCAGTTTCTCTTCCAAAGGAAAAAATCTACAAACACCACAGGTGCCCATAGCTACAGCAGCGAAAGGGTTAATCATGTTTTCCTCTCTTCAAAAGACAGTAAAATATTTCCTCAGGATTACTTAGATCAATTTTAAAATATTTTTAGACCATATAAGTAATGAGACACTGTTAGCTCTAAGCACAATGGCATCAACAGTCACAAATCTTCTGCTATAGAAATGTAAACCACTAGATACCTCATCAACCTCAGGACTACTTTTTATCCCCGTTCTCCACCTGATCCTAAAGAACCTCCTCTGGAGACAAAATTAAATACATTTTGAAGACTAAGTGAAAGTAATCTAAACCAATACGTTAATACAAATTTCATGGCATGTCCTTCAAAAATAAAAAAATACCCAAAACTAATATATACAGTTCAACAGCCAGGACAACTGAGATGAGGAGTAACCCATCCTGGGGAACACTGAAAAGTTCAAATTTGTGTGAGTCAATCCAACTTTCAAGATGGAACAGGAAACTCTCCACACAGAATATCAATAACAGCAACAACAACCATAAGAAGACTCTAAAAAAGAGAAGTCAGATACTGAAATCTGTGAAATTGAAGTTTGTTTTCTCTCTCAGTCAAACTTTTTATGTGATTAATAGTACGACCTTCAAATTCCCTCTTCAGGGAAGGTAGAGAAAAAGATGTCTTTTGTGCCCCAGCAAAATTGAAGTGTGAGATTTTAAGGAACAGCTATTTTGTTATTCACAAACAGTAGCATGGTATTAAGCAACCAACTGTTGGTTCCCTGCTCCAGCTACAGGAATCAGCCATATAACAAGTACACTGCATTGCTTGAGACAAAAAGAAGTAAATCCTGTTCACAAAAAAGAAAATGGATATAACAAAATAATTGGCAGATAAACCATATTGTAGAAATGTGATTTTACTGACTTTGTGAACAGAAGAAACAATGTAATTTCCATGACTTCTCTTTCAGTGTAACGAAAATGTTCTCCATTATTATTAAAGAGAAAGATGGCAAACACCAAAGAGGTTTTGTTGTTTTAGTTTAGAGATTAGTGTGTGGTTATACCTTAATCACTTTCATCACACATCAGTCACAGCATTGCAGACCCTATGAATGACCCAAGTGGGTCAGAATTTGTACAAGGATAGCATTTAATGGAACTGATTTGGCACAGTTTAGGCTACAGGCTGATCTACTTGTTCTATCACAATAAGGAATCAAGGGAATTAATGTGTTTGTGTTGCATTCTGATATAATCACCATAGCAATGTTTAAGTAGCAATAAAATATGGATCCATCTCATTGCGCCATATCAGGACAATGCTGAAATTAGTTATATTGAAATATAAAACTCAAGGCGAAGGGCAATGATCTTCCAAGATGGCACCACAGACCCCATGGCCTTCCCCCTTCAGTTAGTAGAAGCAATCACACATACACTAAAAGGTCCATGTCTCTGACTGCACAGCATTCTTAAGGACACCCCTGGAGAAAACCAAAGGGGTTGCCATTGATCCTCTGGTGGCCAGTATAATTTCAGAATATCTTCAGAGGTCACAACAACTGCAGAAGGCAATTTCAGTGAGAGTCTAATTGTTCTCCCACTGAACGTAGTAATAGGCTTACTATGAATTTCAGCAGGAGCATAAAAAGGCCATTTCCTTGGCATGAGAACATTCCACATCACATTTCAGCCATGAAGCAACAAACATCTTTCAGTGACTACAGTACAGAAGGAGCAGCATTCATACTGAATTTCAAGGCCTCTTTGGTTTTCGGATTTCTATATAATCATCTTATTACCACTAGTATCGCCACTATACAAAAATACCACAAGTGGAAACTTGGACCAATGCTGGAATATGCAGTTTTAATAGGTCTCCCATTCCCTCTACCACCACCACTACCTCCTACATGAGCTATAAATAACTGTTCAGCTGGTATAAAATTTTCCAAAAAAAGAGAAAGAAAAAAAAAAAGAAAGAAAGGAAGGAAGAAAACAACAGCCCAGAAATAAAGACACAATTGCCTACATTTAAAAAGAGAGAAGGGAAGAAAAGGGAGAAATAAAAACCTCTTTAAACAAAATAATGATAGTCATCTTGTAAGAGGATAATTCTTGACAGCTACCCCCATACCTACCCTGTAATTTTCTCCCTCTTTCTTTTTTGGATGAAGAAATGCATGAAATGTGTAATCAATGGGAATGCTTGTCATGCAACTTTCATAAATCTTGTAAGTAATTTATAGTTGTAATTGCAGCATTTAAAGACACAAACCATTCTTTAAAATTGTCATAGGATTTTCTCCTTCTATGTGAAGAACAACTAGTACACGTACATGTTCCCAAAAGCCAATAAATACATTAAAACTTCATTATTTCATAAGACCCCATTAGCTTAAAAATGTGAACCCAATAATGGGGTTGATGTTTTAAAATTTTTCAGTCATCCTTTCCCACAAACACAGAGAAGAGGTAATATTCCATCTTCTATCCCTTCCCAAATATGCTGCCTTTCTTCAAAATCTTCGGAAGGTGCAAAAATCAAATCACACAAATGCCTTTGTACAAGAAAGATGCAAGAAGGAGTCACCTACCAGAGCGCCCACAGTCTGAGCATGATACAAGTTCCTCAGGCCGGCCACTTTTTTTGTTCATATTGGAGCCTCCAAGGCAGAAGTCACAGTAGTTATTGGGAATGATGACCCCGTCTGGTCCTTTCTGGGCTGTAGTTGGGTTAGAAATCAGATTTACTCAAAGTGAATTCATTTGGACATTTCCCCCTTATCCTTGATATGATGTTAGCTCAGTGAGTTTGCAGGCCACAGTCTTCCCAAAACACTGTCAATCAGAACAAAATTGAACTTCATAAACCACCTTCATTTTAAGTACACCCTGGGTTGTATCTATTTTGACTGAAATGCCCTTCACCATTTCCTTTATAATCCCAGCCAGGCTGCTCCCTCTCAAGGACGTGCTTCCAGATATGCCTTTACAGTCCAGGCACTTGTAACACATACAGGTATAGAGACAAACTCTAATGCAGAATAAGACTTCTGTTATCAGTAAGCCAAACTTGGTTTTTTAGGCTGCAGTCATCATCATAAACCCACAAAATACAAAGTCAGAAAGGAAAAATAGAGTCTCCAAAACTCAAAAATCAACAGCGGGAAGATGAGGGGACAGGTACCCTTACCGGTTTTATTCATTTCAAGTAGCTTTTTAGTGGACTACATCTCTAAGTAGGAGAGTGTCCTTAGTCAGAAGGTTGGTTCAAAAGCCCCTGAATATTCACAGGCAAAGCCATTTGGGGATGTTTCACCCAAAACTTAAGACATCTGCAGCAGTCATGTTCCTTGGGATGAGCAGGGAGGGTCCAACACGACCCCAGCACCCAGCACAGGTGCAGAGTGAGCCTGGGGCAGACATCCCCACCAGCAGAGTTAAAAACTCTTTCAGCCAAGAAAAAAGGAGCAAGATTATATTATTATTTTCCAGCTAGGAATACTTGGAAAGGAGCAGACACACACCGATCTTAAGTAGAGGAGGAGGCAGATCCCTTAGGAAGGAGAGAAGGGCAGAGGTCTTCTGCATTCCTCTTAGTCGAGTAGAACAGCAATGTTCTTTTTTTCTTGCTCACAACTGCCATTTTCCTCCTCTGCTCTCCAGAGAGGGAAAACATCTTCCTGTACACTCTAACTATGAACTGGGGAAGGGAGTGGAGGTAATGGTTGGTCTTTGTCTTTGTTTCTTCTCTTTAAACTTAAAAAATCCAGTTATATACCAGTAGGTATACCTGGCCTAAGCCTACCACATGAAGAATTTTACAAATGAGAAAATGAAGAACTTTAAACCGTACCATCTCTATTTAATTATCTTTTTAATGCATATTTTGTAACTTGCAAATTTTTAACAGATGTTTTGACAGCCTTTATTAATGGTCTTTTTGTCCACATTCAAATTTCCCCCAAAGAACAATGACATTCTAAAGGGCTTCTGGTTGCAGTCCAAGACATACACTTAAAATTAAAATTTCCTCCAAGTTCAATCTGCTTTTCTGGTTTGGGCGCATCTATTTATTATTTACTTCCAGATGTTGATCAGCTGAACTTTTGGAGATTGGCAACTGAAAGATTCCAGGTAAGGCGAAATTAAGAAGGAAACCAAAACCCATAAGGCTGAAAATACATCACTATCTTCCTCCATGGTCATGGAAACCCTGAGAGTATTTACTAAACAATGGACTTTGCTGTGAAATGGTCCTGGTTAATACATCCCCAACTCTCTCAAAACTGGAGAGAAGGTCACAGTGTTAGATTAGCATTTTGTCTGTACCAGAAAGGCATTTAATACATGCATGCAAGATAAGCAAAAAAAGAACAGCAACCAGGTGGAAGTCTAGCATACCGGCTCATTTTAAGAGCTGCAACAAAATGATCATAAAGTTGCTGCTTGTACATATTTTGTGTATAAAAAGCAGACCTCCCTAGCATTTATATTTCCCACTGCAGCCCCATTTTGAAAAAGTTAAGTAATTACCTCTTTATATTATTCTGCATCTACAGACAGGCCACGTGCAATGCAAACTCAGCAAGCTCAGCATTCAGTGACTTTTTTGCTGTTGTTCCTTATTACATTATTTCACCTTTCATCCAAGTGTTTTAAAGTGCCTTACAGATACTAAGGATCCTGTTATTAACCTTCAGTGAGGTCAAAAGCCTCTTTCGCCACTGACTCTAACCAAAGTGTTCTGGACACTAATTAAGCCTCATGGTGAGGTTGCATTGCACTTTAAAGCTGAAAGACTTGGAGGTAGAGTGGTAAACTGGCTTCTTCTCAAACACACAAAAATTCTGTGGTGAGGCCACAAATGAAAACAAGCAGTCAGGGTGCCAGCCAGCAGACTTAGGAAAGAGCTCCACTTCTACCACTGCTTGTAATGGTATAATTAACACTCTGCATATACTGACTTAAATTTTTTCAACATGGATTATGACCATAAGATCCACTGACTGTCAAACTGGAAATGGGACAGGGGAACTTGAAAATGCATACACTGATCAATTCATCTGCAGTGTGTGGGAGGTGGAGGTTATTTGCTGAGTGTGATAAAGCTGAAGGGATTCTCCCAGACTATTGGCAAGGGAGTAAACTGGGGTCTGATCTCTCTTCTCCTCTTCTTCTCCTCTCCTCTTCTCTTCTCT
>VXBT01005598.1:592294-656323 GCA_013400235.1 Oriolus oriolus | reverse complement strand
TTCTCTTCTCTTCTCTTCTCTTCTCTTCTCTTCTCTTCTCTTCTCTTCTCTTCTCTTCTCTTCTCTTCTCTTCCCTTCCCTTCCCTTCCCCTTCCCTTCCCTTCTCTTCTTTCTCTTCTCTTCCCTTCCCTTCTCTTCTTTCTCTTATCTTCCTCTTCTCTTTTGCCTTGCCTTGCCTTGCCTTGCCTTGCCTTGCCTTGCCTTCCCTTCCCTTCCTTTTCTTCTTTGTTTTCTTCCAATTTATTTAATTTTTAATGTGAGTGTCTATGTGCTTACTTATTAACCTGGCTCAGGAGAGTGTGATAGAGATACCAGGCCTGAAAAGTCATAGACAGATGACAAGTTCCTGAAGTTACATCAATGATATCTTAAATGATGTATCTCTACAGCCAAGTAAGCCAGGCAATGTTATTCTCTCCAATGGTTTTTTTTGTTCTAACAGGCGCAAAAACTAGAACCAAACCTGACTTAAGCTTTTTTTCTTGGTCAGTACCATACAGTGAATTAAGTCACAGGCTAAAACACAGAAGGTTTGAGAATAAAGAGATTTTCAGATGATAGTAAGCAGAAAGCTTTCAAAGGAACTGTGTTTTTGCATATATCCTTGGAGTTTCTACTTCTATGTTACTGTCATTCACAAATGATGAAGGAATTAAGAAACAAAGGAAAAATGGCAAGATTTAATGTGCAATCTTCATGAATAGGGTATCGTGCAGAAAAAGCCCAACCCTAATCTCACCCCCTAAATCAATAAAACTACTTACAAAAGTAACTATGGGAATGGATTCACAAGAAAAAACAATTAATCTCCTAGGGACTAATGTTGCTGCTTTTCATCTGAGACATAGTAATTAACTAGGTATTCACTTTTTGCATAAAGTAATCAACAAGTAGAAGGTGCTAGTTTAAGCCAAACAGCTCAGCTAGCAAGAAGTAACTCACTAGCAGAGAGTTGAATAATTTAGATCAGGTGACTGCCTCCAGGGATTTGGTAAAAAGTTCACCCGGAATTAGAAACTGTTTTAAAGCAAAGGCTTGAAAACCAGCCATGGTCTTTCCTAACTTACTCAAAACTCTTCTGATTTTCTTTTGCATTGCAAACTGCAACAACAGATCAAAAGCTATGAGGAGCTTTGAGTATTGCCTGAGCTAAGGTGTGCTCATAGGAGGTGTATTTAAATCAGTGCCTCTTGCCATTTCAACTCAGTGTTGTTTGCAAATTTCATCAAAGGCCCTGTCTTCATCTACATTTCTCCCAAAATTGAGTATACAATTTTTAAAAGTATTTTAAAACTTTAAAAATGGATTAAGGAGAGACATGGAAAGATCTGCACAGTTCAAATAATAGTTTCGCCAAACCTGAAAGGAGATTCATGTGAAGACAGGATGCAGAGTGAAAATAAAGTCAGTATTTCCAAATAAATTTGGTGTGCACTTATTCTGAAACTTTTTTTTTCTTCTTAGCCTAATCAAGTTAATTTCAAGCTTTAACAAGCTGAGAATAAAGAAGTACTTAAAATATGGTATCATCATTCACAGTAGTCTTTTCGCAAAGTAAATGCAGTAAATTAAGTAAATTATATAGTATATCACACAGTAACTTTGTTCTGTAGACAAAACCTGAAAATTAAACAAGTCGACTGAGTTTAAATATATAAAATAACTTCTGTGCATTCTTGATTTTGAAGGCAGGGGCTCTAAACAGAATTCTAGCTTTCCTTCATTCCTCCAAAGAAACCAAAAAACCCTGTAAGTTATCTTCCTTATAGTTTCAGTTTAATGATAAAAGCAAGCCGCTTATAATGAAATAACATCAAGAAATAAGGAATTTTCTTTTCTACATCATCTCCTATAGCCACATGACTCAATAAAAATCTCAGGTTTCTACTTCTCAGGGCTGCAGAGAATACCTTGAATGGAAGGCAAGTTCAGAAGAAGGAATTCTTGTCTCTCTTTTTTAAACAGAAAATTCAGAATACAGATATTTTAAATATTTTTCTTCAAAATGTGACCCTTAAATACATAACAGACAAACCCTCAAATAAATAGAACTTTGTATCTATCTATTTTTCTGATTTCTAAGTGAAATTATTTTGATGATTTGGATCACAATCTTCAAGAACTTGGGAGGTGGAACCAGTGCTTAAAAGAAAAACTAGGTTTCTGTTCCTTGGAAACAAACCACAGTCACATATATTTCTTCAGCCTGTAGGTAATACAGCACAATAGTGAACCATAATTTAAGATATGCATCTAAGTTTGGCAGCATTTTATCCCTGTTTTTTGTCAAATTCACATTACTGGGAAGGCAAAGGAGAATGTGTAGAGTGCATGCGTTGCTGCTGGGGTGCGGAGCTGTGCATCATTTATTTCAATGATTACAGTGAATTGGCTACAGTCAGAGATATGTGCACTCACAAAGGGATTTTTCCTAGCACATTTTGTCCAGCTCTTACCTGGTTCTTCTGGGTTTGATCCAAAACCAATAAAGCCCACTGGAGGTTTTCAATTCAATTCAAAAGGCTTTAAATCAGGCCATTTACTCTGTTTGCAACACGGATCTTCAGAGCACAATAGAGACCGCAGGACCCTGCATGTAGGCCTGAATCAAGCCAGTGCACTTCATGATGGAGGAAAAGGGGTAGATTTGCTTTTTTTTGTTGGGGTTTTGTTTGTTGGTTTTTTTGTTTAATTTACAAGACTCTTTGTCTGAGACAGGGCCAGTTTTCCTTTCCAGCTCCTCCCTTTTTCACCCTGGCAAAGGGCAAGCAATGTCTGGCCGCCTGAGCAGGAGAACGCCAGCCAAGAGCCTGCGCCTGCAGTCGTCAAGCCCCTTGGAGGCCTCAGTGACACATAATCCCAACCCATGGCTCCATGTGCCTGTCCTCGCCCCCCCCTCACTGCCAGCACTCCTCCCTGGCAGGCCTGGCCCGTCTCCATGGTGACCGTGGGCCCGGCTGCCGCTGGCCTTGCCACCTGCTATCACCTCGGCTCTCCAGTGCAAGGAATCGCAGCGCGGCCCCTCCGTGTGCTGCTCAGAATGGCTCAGCGCAGGGGAGGCAGGCTCACACGAGAAATTACGCTGTGATAATTAAATGAAAACATGGCTTTAAGGAGAAGGCAAAAGCAAATCAGTGCCTAGACTGTGGCTTTCCTTGATGGAAGAGGAGGGAGATGGCTGGCTGGGCATGCACCCCCTAACCTGCCCCCATCATCGCTGGGTGCAGCAAGCAGTGGTGGGGCAGAGAGGTGGACTGGGGAGCTGCTTCTGTGCTCAGGGCTAGACCCTGCCCTGGGAAGGAACAATAAAAGAACACAACTGCTGGTGTGGTGAGGAACAGGCCACGCACAGCTGAAGAGGGCTCAAGGCTCTTGCTCTCTTACACGTACACAGCCAGGCAGGGGTGTGCATGACTGTTTCTGGGGACTCCTCACCGTGAATTAAGTGCATGGGTTTTTCATTGCAGTTTTTCAGGAAGAAGTGTAAATCAAACTGAATGAGAGGAAATGGCCAGTCGCTTACCCTGTTGTTAAGACCAGAGATAAGCGTATTGGCTGGCCCTAAACCGGGAAGTGTTGGGGCACTTGATACAGGGCCCTGCAGCAGGCTGCAGGCACAGTTTAGGCTGGAGGAGGCACATCTGTGTCGATGTGGTGCTGTTTTCAACTGAACACGCTTAGAACTTGGGCGTAACACTGGGAAACGGCTGGTGTTCTGTTCCCAGAGTCGTGCTAATCAGCCTGCACGGCCCCATGGCCTCCACTAGCTCCAGCTCCCCACGCTGCACTCCCCTGCACGGGATGGGCGTGCCCTTTGCTGGCAGCCAGAGATGCAGGATATGCTACTGAGAGGTGCTGCAAACCACCCACCCAAAGTATTGCCAGGTCTCTCTAGTAACTGGATTTTATTTCCTTTTTTGAGTTAGCTGGTAGTGTGGGTACAGACGAAGCTGTTGCTTTTGCACAGCTTTTAGCAGCTCTGAAAGGTTTGCCTTTCCTACGGCCCCACCTCACAGAGAAGCACAGCCAAGGAGCACAACAAGTGCTAGGAGAAGGAGATACATCTGTAAAAGTCAGAGGGAGCCTCTAAATGTGGGGAAAGGAAGACCATTTGATCATCTCTTTTACAGGGATCAGCATGAACCTTTAAGTTGAACAGCTAATGAAAGAGCTGGAAGATGAGCTAGGTAGCTGGAAGGTACAGCTAGGAAAATACAGCATCAACTGATTGGATTCAGTAGATTTGGGGAATCAGTGTTCTTCCACCTTAAGGCAGCACTTCATAGAAATTCTGTGCGCTGACCTTATAGAGTCTTCTGCTGGAACACCTAAAGCATCAGCCAAGACCCCACTGCTCACAGTAAAACTTTGCAACTGTCTAGTGCCTCATGATGATCAACAGTAGGAGATACAGAATAGGAAGACAGACAAAAGAGTCTGACATCTTAACATACATCTAACATTTCCTGACTTTGAGGGGTACCTCTCTTGAGACATGGCGCCTGCCCACTGAAACACGTCATTCCCATCGGCTAAAGGAATATATCCCACCTCAAGAAGGAATTGTAATGCCTAGTATACAGCACCATCCAGCAGCATCCCTTGGTATTCAGGTGAGAATGGCCAGTGCCATGAATTGGGTCACTACAACTTCTTGTAGGCATTGGACCTAGAACTTACTCACTGGAGGAGTGTGAGAAGGCAGAGAGCACCTATTCAGTTCAAATTCAGTCAAAGCATTTGGATTTTACTTGGTTCAAATTCTACATGGAGGAGGAAAAAAAAAGGCAGCAAAACCAGGGAAATAACAGAAAAAGGAAAAAAACATGAATACATAAATGATACCATCCTATCTCAAGAGCTGATGTGCTGTTGAAGCAACACGTGTTTTTCAAAAACTTCTTAGTCAGGTTGGAAATGTTTTCCCATAAACTACTGAGAAGCACTCAGTGCTTCTCTTCAATGACAGTTGCACATCAACAGCAACATTTTAGTCCCTGCCCAGGCAGTATAGAAAAGAAACACCAAACTAACAAAACAACCACCCCACAACTCCAAACAAAACAAAAAAAAAGTCCCCTATGGGTCCCTGTGCATAGGAGACGACTTTGGGATTTTCAGCTATGCCATAATGATAAACAACTGATCTGTTTTTTAACTTAGCATTGCAAAATACAGGCACAAAAGTCTCAGTAATTTACAGCTGCAAACAGGATTTAAGGGAAATCTTTACACGGTTCAAACTCTCCAATCACTACTGTTTCTTTTAGCATTCTGAGTGTTTTTCCTTATGAAAACAAACTCTGAAAAGAGAAAAACCCCAAACAGATCAAATGACTAAGAAGTCAACTCAAGGTAATGTACATATTTTCACTGAAAAGCACCTGCTGCAGGGTATCTTGTTGCAAGGTGGGCATTGATGCATCCTTGCATTCGGAAGTAGCTCCCACCATCTCCCCAGCAAGGATCAGCACTGAGGCAGGAAAAAGTAGGCCTGATGTAGCTTTTCAAATTGATGCTGCTTGTGGAGAGGAACAAACAGCTCATCTCCAACTGAGGGGCTGACTCTCGTCATTTATTCATGGCCAGCCCCCTGCCTGGATGGAAATAAAAAATGTTTCAAAGATGACTGTGTGGGGGAGCTGGAGGACAGCTTGGAGGCACACTGAGGTTAGCACATTAATTTTTTATCTCTGGAGACTGGGTATCCAATTATGCTCAGAGTACACAAACAACTTTGGCTGGTCTGTCCAGCAGAGATTTATCCACATAATAAAATCTGTGGTGGAACTGGGCACAACAGGCTGATGCCATGAAATAATGTACACAGGTGGTTTTGCAGGGCAGATGCTTAAGCTAGCAGAGGTGCAGGAGGGCACAGGAATGAATCCTCCTTAACTACATGTATTGCACAATGGATCAACCTGCTCTCAGCAGCGAGGCCAGCAACAGCCTGCACAATGTACTTTATTTAGGATTGTCACTAGCCAAAGTGCTTGTAGGCATAAGATCCTGTTCAGCTGCTGTTTCTGCACAGCCGCCTGTAATCAACATTTCACACAGCAAAATGCCACTGAAAACTGTTCTCCTTTAAAGGAGAGGAAGTTTTTCTCCATGTAGGCACACTATCCTATTCTCCTGGGAATTAAGGAAGAGCATTTATACTAGTACACTCATTCACAGACACATTTCAATAGATAGAAGTCTAATGTAATTCCTATATCAGAAGTGTCTCAAAATTTGTGAGCACCAGCTGCCCCCAGAGCTGGCCTGTACCCATGGAGAGAGATGGAATAAAACAGCAGGTGTTTTGTGGCAGGCTTGGATGCACCCTGGGCTCACAAATCTCACGGTCTTGGTGCCAACATGTAGAGGAAAAGCCAGCAGAGAAAAAGTCTGAGAATGGTGTGGCATCATTTATTTTTTCAGTGGAGTTGAGGAAAGGGGAAGTTGACTTTTTAAAGGGTTTTCTATAACTTCCTTTTCACAGTTCGATACTCAGGTAAAAAAATTAGAGAGTAAGTCAGAAATAAATGTGTGTATAGGCAGAGGCACGACTAGACTCTGAGGAAGGGCTATTTATTTGTGTCAAAAGGCCAGATAAAGCATACAAAGCAAGCCACTAAAGCTGAAACAGAACACAGGCTACGGTGTTTTCAGAAAGGCAAAGGCCAGAGAAGACTGTTGAACTATCTTTCATGTTGCAACAGGTAATCTATAAGTGAGAAAGAAGGACAGAAGAAGAGAGATGTAAAGAAGTGTAAACAGACAAACCTTCTGCATAGGCAAGGACAGTGAGATGTGCCAAGGAGGTGAGACGTGGGACTTGGGCCAGTCCCAGTTCTCTGATACACACCTATTCAATGGTACTCAGTTTTAGGTAGGTTACTCCTATCTACATCTCTTTTCCAATCTCTGGATAATTTTCTGACCTACTCAAATTGGCCTGTGCATGAGATAGAGGGGACTGAATATGCAGAAAGACAAGAGGCTTTCAGCTCTTGATCTGGCACCAGTTAGGGCAACAATAGTTGAATCCTGCAGAAGCCCTGGTCCCTCCTGCATCACCAGGGCTGCTGTGACTGCAGGTTCTGCAAGGAGTGGGAGCCCCAGAGGAGACGCGGGTACAAAGGAAGGAAGTTCATGCCGCAGCCACCCGCTTGAACTTTGCTGACCTGGTGCTCACCTCCCACGGCACGACAAATTCCAAATGGCTGGTTTGGTTTCCTTGCCTTTTCTAAATCAGGCTGCTCATATCTCTGACACACTGCTAGGCAAATAATCAGATCCTACTCTGCACCGTATCTCTGGTCCTCCTGTTCAGTGGATTGTGGATTAGCTGTTTGGATTAACATCCCCCTGCCTTTCCTCCCTCCCACCTCCCCCACCCCCCAAGCCCATGCAGAGAGGACTCTTGAAGCTTGAGACCCATGATGCTGCAGACCTGTCAAATCTAATTCATAACACATGCCTAGCAGTTCTTAGGGGAGAGGAAGGATCTGATGCTCTGGCTCTCCACCATCCCCCTGTACAAAGGGACCATTTAATGACTGCACATTAGCAATGTGGACAATTAGCATTCACATGGAAGATAAATGGCAGCATAAATTAAATATTGCCAAGTGAAAGAGCAAAGATGCAAGATCTGAGCTCAAGGCTGTAAACAAACAGGCAAAAAGGAACAAACAGCCACTGCAACAGCTAAGCCATTTGGGAGAGTTACCTTCCAGCATCTGGGACTTTCCCCAAGGCTGATCTGCACATTTGCACAGCTGTTGCCCACACCTCACTGGCTCCTGGCTGGTTATTCTTTCCACTCAGGAATCTGGGCATCAGAAAGGTTTACCCCAATGGTTCTAAACTTCTGCCTGCTTGTGGATCTGTGCATCAGCAGCTTCCCTTTTTCCACATGCACCCCTTAGGAGCTCTGGGGGAACACAAGCCCAAGCAGCTCTCGTGCTACTCTTTCCCACAGTGTAGAATGCACCTTTTTTATCATGGGCCAAAGTCAGCTGCTCCTAACCTTACCATAGCTTTTCTAGCTCTTCTTCTTGCTAACTTCTATCATTTCCTAAGCACCAGAGACACAAGGACCGAGACCTCTTGGCACCTATGTCAAGCTGAATTCAGGGCAGGGGACACTACCTTTCTTTTTTTGGGCATCTATTGCAAGGCCATTATCAATATTAATTCAATACATATTGCAATATGCCTCTCAGGTATGCAAATATTTCTGACTACTGCAGGCACAGGAAAAAACCAACCAAACAAACAAACAAACAAACAAACAAACAAAAAAACCCCAAAGCTGATGTAAATGCTAAGTAAACAAAAGCTACTGGCTGAGCACTGACATTCCCCTGCCTGCCCAAGCAGTCACTCTTAGTGCATTGACAGCTCGAGTTTATCAACAGCTGGAGGAGTCAAAATTACTTTTGCTGCAAATCTACAAAACATGTGATAACTAAAAGGTAGAGCATAAAAGCGACAGAAACATAGGGCTTGCCAAATGGGATCACACTAAACAGTCCTTCAAGCTCAGACAGTGGCTAGTAGCAGATGCTTTGGAGGAAGGAAACCCCCTCCCACATCTCCCTGGGGACAATTATCAATTATCCTGCTTAGAAAGAAAATGTTTTCCTACTCCCATATTTCTTGCAGTTCTTAAGGTATTAGAAAGTGTTTTCCTGCATATTTTTTCCTTATAAGCATTTTATTGCTTTATTACTTTGAACTAAAATAACACAGATCACATGCTGATCCAAAAGAACTTTTTGAAAGCGAACAAAGCTTTCGTCACAAATCCCAAGGTCACAGCAAACATCACATAGTATTGCACTCTGGAAAACTGAGAAACAGGGGATTAGAGACTTGCAAAAATCAGTAATAGAACACAGTCTCCTTGACTTCCTGTTCTGTGCCTAAGGAGCACAGAAAGGACAATCAAATAGGGTGATGGACGTTATGCTCACACTGAGCATATGTGATTCATCACATAGGAATTCAGACCACTAAGATTTCTTTCAGCATTGTACCAATGTGGGGAATTGAGGAACATTCTCCCCTCATGTTCCAGCTCTTCTCCTTGCAGATCAGTACTGATGTGTTTTCATAGCTTTTGTCAAACTGTAACTAAGAAGCAGCTTTTGGCAAAGTTGAGGGCACGCTGTTTGTGCAGCAGGTGAAGGTATAAGGGAGAAAGGTGCTGTTATTTCCACGCTGAAAAACCAAGATATTGACATATATCTCTTATTTAAAGGCAAAACAAAGGCAGGCCCCTGAAACTACTGGATGTGTATTTCCTTGACATCCCTACTAAGAGCCACTGGGAGGCTGCTTGATGATAGGCAGGTTGGGCATCTCTTCCTTTCCCCCCTCTCCTTGCCACCTCCTCCCCACAGGAGCAGTAATGGAAAAGTGACTTGCTGCAGAGATAATGCTGGGTTTGAAATGAATTTCTGACTAGCTGAGCCAGCACCCGTGTGAGCTGTGGCTGATTAGCTCCAAGCATCCAAGGCCCAATCACTCACAACCGAGCCAGGCAATAACACCAGCCTCCACAAGGCAAAGACAGGGTGGAGGCAACACCCCTGAAAAGGATCTCAAAGGCAAAGGGAAAATCCTACTCACGTTTGTGGTTTTCATTTCGGTGGACAGGGGAAGAGCGGGTCTCCTGCTCACGAGCTTCATCACCCTCTTCACTGGCAAGGTGGGTGTGAGCATAGTGGTAGCTCAGCCCAGGCCTGTTCTTGTAACGCTTGCCACAGACTGGATGGAAAGGAGATATGAGGGAGGGGAAGAGACAATGGAAACATCAGTGTGATCTACAGCCACAGCAGCATCCTCTCAAATAATGCTCCCTTTTCCCCTGAGAACGGCACCACTCACTCCATGAGGCCGCCCCAAACCCTTCCAGCCGGCACTGGTGAAAGGTGACAGAGGGCAGCCCTGCAGCTGCAGGTGCCCAAACAAGCTTTCTTCCCACCATGCTGCCAGCAGTCCTTCCCGCAGGCCTGAGCAAATGCACATTCAGTCCCTGCAGATCACAGAGCCCTAATCCTCTCTGCTAAGATTACTAACAAGACTGCACATAAAATTAAACGAAATGCCAGTTCCAGTAGTGGTGCTGCACAATGCACAGCAATGGGAACAAGACTGAGAAGAAAGGACATTATTTTCTTCATTACTGATCTCTGAAAAAAGGAAACAGCTGGGATTTTTCAAAAGACTTTCTCTAAAAGGTTAATAAATAGCTGTATTCGCAGATTCCTAGTTAAGACAAGGAGATGGAAATCACCCACAGTTTCTTGCTAAAAGAATATGTGGTGGTGATACTTATTTGCCCAGGTAAACTCCATATTCAGCACCCCAATAAATAACAGAGTGCATGACAGAGAATCCTGCTTCTGAACTTCCATTTATTTTAGGACTAAGTCAGCAGATATTAAGGACAGAATCAAACAACTTAGGATGATGAAAGGTCTGCACTTTCACAGGGAGTTTACAGCAAGGGCAGGCAACATCATAAGATTCATTAACATATTAAATGATTTTCTATAAAGTTTTTAATTCATGTTATTGTCTCAAAAAGTAATCACTTCTCATCTTCAAAGTGTTCTCTGAATGTCCATTTTCTTTTACACAGCTATTTTGTCTACCAAATGCAAATATTACCATTTTTAAAGATTAGAAAAAAGACAAAAAGCTTAGTTCCTGCAAGTTTTTACTCCCAGAGACATTTTCAGTCACTTTATTACCTTAATTAACCTCAAGGATTTCACACAGGAATAAATGTCATGTCCAGTAGTCTGTCCTGCATAGCTTGCTTAGGAGGCCAAAGGAAGTGGTGCCAGAAGAGAGAACAGATTCCTGTTTTTAGATGCCCTCTGAAAAGGATCTCCAAGGGGTAAGTGACCATCCACTCCTAAAAACTTAATGGTGTTACAGGCCCCAATATGTATCCTGTAATATATATAGATACTTACTCCCCATTCTCCAGACACCTGAGTCTGGGAATGTCAAAGACTCCACAAATAAATTTTTTAAAAATTAAAAAAAAAACACCAACAAACCCTCTCAGCCCATTTATTCATTTACATGTAAATAAAATTTCAAATTTTATACCTTTCTGCTACTACTGAGAAAATGCCAATTGATGTTCCACATTTTGGAGCAGATTATAGAAAATTGTAAATCAAAGCCTAGTACAATAACATATTTCATTCTCAATGTCTTCTAGCTGATTTACAAACTCCCTCAAGGAAAATACTTTGCTTTATTAGGAACATGTAAAACAAGCTCATGATATGTATGAGTGATCTGGAATATTAGATACTTTTATCCCAGTTTTCTTTGTTGTGCAAGGTGATGATCACAGACTCATCATAACAAGAGAGAAGGTTTTTTTAAATGCAGTATGTCCTGTCCTCAGTTGCAGATGTTTTAAGTCTTTGAATGGCCTTGATTTAGAAATGAGACCTCCTGCAGGAGGGAAGAGGGCATGTTGAGAGAAATAAAATACTAATTTAGATATGCACATCCATTCTTTGAAGCATCTGCCTTCATTTTTCCTATGTAAACCTAACTCCATTGCCAGACATTTTGAAGAACTAGACTGTTGTTATATGCATGCTCTCCACAAAACATCAGTTCAGTCTCCCTTCTTCTAGTACCATCCTTGTTTTCTTCCAGTGCATTCTGGAGAGGGAAACTACTCCTCCTTCTCTGTGGTCCTGCAGGGCAAAGGACAAGCAGTGGAACAGATGCTGAACAAGAGTCAAAACAACAAGATATCCGCAGTTTTGTATGACTTTCCCCATGTTTTGAATAGTGGAAAAAGCATAACACTTAAGTAATCATCAACCCAGAGAGACTCCCTGCTTAAATTCTTTCAGAATGGTAACCTCCTCTAATTATATAAATGTTGCAGCATTTCTTAGAATGGAGAAAGATATTTACATTTGTAGCAGATTGACCATCTGCTAGATGAGCTGGATCGGCTCATCAAGTATCCTACTCGACCACACTTACTTTTATGTGTTTGAAGAAGAGTGTTAAAAAATAATTCTATTGTCATGAGTTATCAATACTGCTCAAAGACTTCTGTCAAATTATTTCCAGAACACTATCAGGTGATCAGTGCACAAAAGGAAAATTGCACTCCCTGCAGCAAGTCCCAAAACTGTGGTGTTTACTCCATTCCTTACAGGGTACTGCAGGGATTTTAGCTATGGAGTTTAGGATGACACAGGAAATCAGATGGGTCTGCAGACTTGTCCTTCTTCAGCAAAAAAGTATCAGCCCACCAGAAAAAAAACGAGTATCGATATAAGCTGAGGCAGTAGTAATTCTGCAGCTGAGTCCTTCCCATTGTGAGGACTTCCAGGTGGCCTTCAAGGGTGACAGCAATGTAAGACATGCCTTGTGAGAAATTGATTTGGAGGACTTTATAATCAGAACTGAGGCAAAGGAGTTTTGTTTATATTGTCCCAGGAGACCCTTTGTAGGACCACAGATTTGCAGTTCCAGCAGCATTTGTTCTTGGTGTCTAGATTTCTCCATTTTTCAAACTCACATTCTGTCATGAAAGAAGTCTGAAGCAATGCCATGAATTGAAACTGCAGAGATTTCATGTTTCTCAAACAAATTAAGACTTTTGCAGGGGGAAAAGGGTCATGATATTAGTCAGGCAGAAAGAACCATTGGCTTCAGCGAGACTCTGCTAGAATGAAAGCTAAGTCAGAACTTCATGGTTTTTCCAACAGATTGAATCTTCCTGAATTCACCCTAATCTCTTATTTTCCAGGTAAGAGCACATTTTATTAATCTACCGTATCACTGTGCTAAGAAACAGTTTCTATAAAAGTGTGATCATTAATAAACACTTAGCTCTTATATAATTCTTCCCACTGCAGACTGGCTTTTCAAACATTAATTAATCTTCCTCCACATTCCTGAGTGGGAAATACTATTCTCATTTCAGTTCTGAAAAAAGAGAACCGCAAAGGGGCTGAATTGCCCACACTGTGATCTTTTTTCATTACCAGGACTGGAATGCATGAGTTCCAGCATCCACACCAGTGCTTACACCACATCTTTCTCATTCTCAGAGCTGACAAAAGCATAATGAGAACTGGTTCTTCCAGTCTGAAATGCATGCTGTTGATTAGTTTTTAAGGCTATGCAGCTCACACATAGCAAGTGAGAGTGTGCCTTTCATAAACTTTGCCGAGTGGCTTCCTTTCAGCAGCTTTGACTTTTTTATCTTCAATTTTCCTTGCTGGATAGGCTCATCATCCTTGCATGTGGTAGATTTCATCCTGAATCTCAACACTGGGAAGTTGACTTGATCTTTAATTAGGTAGCCAAACTCAATGAAAACAGTGGGAGTTCGTAGAACGTAACCCACTCCAATTCCTCCTGCATTCAAAGGATGTATTTTTCCTAAGACCCGATGTGATTGCGGCCTTAGGAACAAGCTGGGTAAGTAAGCAGTAATACAGCAGTGGGGACCAAATGTCACAAATGGGGAAGAGGGATTGTTTTATGAGGCCACCACACAGTCTCCTATGATGAACCTTACTTTCCTTCACATTTGAAGACTGATATGAAGATGTTACACAACTGCATAATGGGGAGGAAAACGGTGTAATTGCAAACATTGAGTGTTTCATAAAAGAGATCTCTCTTCTAAGTTCCGGGCCATAGCACCCTGCAATTCTTTGGATAAGCAAATTCTCACTCTGTTTATGTTTCTCAATGAGTAAAATTAATATAAAATACTTCCCCTGTTAAAAAGGGGATTTGAAACCCTTGACTTAAAAGACTTCCTCATCAAATATCTAATGGCTGTGATGCTGTCATTTTGAAATAGTTACACATTTGGTCCTTGGCAGCCTGTGAGCTATGTTCCAGCCAGCTCTCCACATACATTTTGCACAATCTGTCACCAGTATGAGACAGAAGGAAACAATCCATGTTTTCAGTGGAAACAGGAAACTGGAGGATTACATGCTGCTTTTTATTTTTGGTCACTGAATTTTGTCCCCCTCATTGTCTCTTTGCTTTTCTCTGTTGCCTCCTGTTCTTTCTTCTCAGCTGTGCTGTGTTAAATACTAAATCTTGAGTTAACTTCTGGCAGGCAGTCATTCCTCAAAGTTATCTTCCTGTCCTACCATTCACTCCACTCAAAAAAATAAAGAAATTAAAACCTGTCCTTGTTTTGCACTGGTTTGGTAATATATTCTCCCCTGTTACAGTTGTGTACACACTGTGACACATCTAGAGATCCCAAACATTAACAGTGCATTTTGACCTCCACTGATAGAAAGACATTACACTGATCCCTCTTTGATCAGTACTGTCACACTATATACCTGTAGTATGACAGCAGCTACTTAGTAACCCATTCCATAGGGAATTTTCTGTAGGTAGAATAGGTAGGTAAATAGTCTTTGTTTCAGTGCCCCCAGAGGACAAGTCCCAGAATCTACCTGCTATGTTAAGACCACAGTAAGTTTGAACCCCAGTGCAAAACATGCACAGCTCAACAATACAGCTGTGCACATTTCAATAAATGGGTTGCTAGCAGGAGCAAAGGAGAAAACAACTATCCTACATGAGTAGAAAATGTTCAACTATCAGAGTCAACTCTTCCCCTCTTACCACGTGCTTTACTCCACGCCTGTGTTATTGAGTATTTTAAAAGATTTTTTTGAAGTGTCCTTACCTCTCTAACCCTGTCTTTTCTACCAATAATGTAGCCAATGGATGCCAAGTATAGCAGCTATGGTTGGGAGAATTGTTTGTTGAGTTCATCTGAACAAGCATCTTATTCTAGATCTTATTGCTTATCTACTTAGGGATTCACTAGAAAGGATAATACCAGGAGATGATTTAGGGCTTAAACTGCTAATAGTTTAAAGGGATGCTGAAGTCATGACAGAGATTTATGAGAAGCATGTAAAAATATAATGCTATAGTCAAAGCATTTTCAAATCAGCTTGTAATTGTGATATTTAACCAAAAATCTGCCCTAAGCAGCAGCAGTTAGTAGTGTTGGACTTGTTCACAGTATCTGCAAGAATTAAGACAACACATTGAGTCTCAGAGAACTGGTAAAAATCAAGTTAAATCAGGATTTATCTGGTAGGCCTTTTGTATTCCTGCAAACTTTCCAGACAATCAGTGAGATGTTTGCTAATATGTATGACAGCATCAGGACCATTTCAAGGAGATGACAAAGAAGACAGGTGAAACTAGCAAGGAAATTACTAGGACCATCACTTTTCAGAACAAATACAATAAAATAGCTCCCAAGGAATAGGCCTCAAGGACTTGCATTTGGCAAGTCATGCTAGAACAATGTAACATTTCACTCAAATTTTCTAAGGAAACTAAAAGAGAGAGATTCTCAGTACCAATTGAAACTCAGTGAAATCTGTTCTCGTTAAATCACTGAAGCTACGTGAAGACTCCAGCCTTTTGTTGGCAGAACCTACAGTATGGTTAGTAGAGAAAGGGAATGGGGAAGAAAAAGTTAACCTCATAATAATGAAAAAGCAGGAGGATGTTTCAAGCTATAGTAGGGTCAAGCATTTTTAAAAACAACTCCATGTACTGAATGGTTATTAGTAATTCAAAGACATGCTCAAAGTGTTCACTTAATCTCCAAGCTTTATATGATCTGTGGGCACAACAAGCAGAACACAAGCAGATAGGCACTTAATGTGATATTCAAGGAAACAGTTTAGTTTTACCTTCAGCTGAAATCAGTGAGAATTAGGAGCCTAATTTTTTTAAACCTTCAGAAGGCATCTTTCTGCTTCTTCAAGCACCTGAAAGAGTCCTGTTTGAACCTAGTGCTTGACCCTGGTTTCATCATTAATTTGAAGGGTGGAATAGAGAGTGAAAGAATCAAACATGCAGAGAATGGACTATTGATAAAAATACTGGAATGATAATAAAGATATATCATATGAGATTCATTAATCAAAGGATTCTTTTTAACAGCAATATAATTAGCAAGTATTAGTATGACATCTAATGTAAACAAATGAAACACAGTATAAACAGGACAAAGCAGTATATTGAAGAAACTAAATATGATAGATAACCTGCCTGAGTAGAAACAGGTTAAACAGGGAAGGAACAAGAAGCAAATGGTATATTAAATCTGAACTCACATGGTGGACAAGGACAAAAACTCCTTTGCCACTGAAACAGGGCACAGCACTGGAGAGGAGCTCCAGCTGCTCATCTTGCACTGAAGAAGGGCTTGCTAAATAACCTGTTAGGTCAGCCATCCCTGTGCCTCTCATGGATACATAACAGAGTGAGTTGCATAAGTCCAGTTTATAAAAGTAATTGTAAGTACCTGTATCAACCACTCATCTTCAGAAGTGCTTCTATCCTCAGAACAGCACACTGAACTTAGTTCTGGCCACTACTACTTTTAAAAGGCCCTTTGGAGTTTTTCCAAATAAGAAACAAACTTAGTAAAAGAGCTGAAGAAAACACAGCTGAAAGAAGTCCCACTAACAGTTTACAGACATAGAAGGCATTGTTATCTCTTGAGAACAGTGCAAAGACTGCTAGTCTTGGACTTCAGCACAGAAAATGTAGGTTAAATAACTAGAGAAACCTTAGAATTAAGTTCTTGCAAAAGAATCAGCTTCTACAAAACACTACAGGATCAGTGTCTCTGGGTACATACAATGTTGTATTAGTCACTAATCCAGCAGAGATCCTAGGAAGGTTTCAGTCAATTCTCATTTTGCACAAGGAATGGATCTGAATGCATAGTTCAGTCTCAGAGGGACTACAAAAAAAAGGATATGATACAGATATAAGTTGCTATGCTAAAACAGGAGTTTATATGGGAATAAAACTGAAAGGAGATGAGGACATATTGGTAAAAGGAAAAGAAAGAAAGAATTCTTTTTAGAGGTGGGCAAGGGAAATCTTCCATAGACATCGGAACAGAAAACAAAGGTGGAAGTGTGTACATAGTCCCATGTCTCCGTGGGAACGTGAGAAGAAGAGAAGAATAAAAGCATACAAGTGAGGAGGGACAGCTGGAAATTTAGTATCTTGCAGAGACTCAGCAGAAACTGACTTGTCTGGCTAAAGGAAGTAGACACTTGGAGTAATGGAACTCAGGTGCTACAACTGACTGCAACTTTTAAACCAGAATACAAGTTTCTGGATAAAACTTCAGAGAAGGTTGTTCTTTTTATAAAGTAGCAAATAATATATAATAAACACTATTAAAATAGTAGAAGGATTTTTAAGAAGACTGCTTGGTAGAAATAATTTTTCTCCAGCTGAATATTTGACAGGGACATAACATCAATTCTTATTAAACGTGTAGGTATTCATTCATTCATTTGTTCACTCTGTCCCTCCTTTAAAAATCACATGCCCAGTTTATCACAAACAGTGATGGTGGTTTATCTTCCACTTGCTTGACATCAGAGGCTTTGTTTTGGTCTTCAAACCCTACTTTCCACTTTTCTTTGAGGCACCTGCTGCATGTCCTAGCCAGGTGCTCAAGCTACATTTGGGACTGCTCTCATACAGCTGCTGAGCCATTTGGCTACAATATCATTTCCAGGCTATACCCATCTTACACCAGTCTTCCCTGCCACTGTCATTATCGAGGCTATCCCAAGGGAGCTCAAGGCACAACACTATCCAGTGCAACTGCTTGAAAATCTGACCAACAAGTTTTCTACTTGGTGATTTGATGAAACAATGCATTTCATGATTATCCTAGCAATTTTACTGATGTTTTGGTCAAACATTTTATTTTGAACTTCTAATACAGTATATGCTCAATAAAACCAGCTGACGTATTTCAGAATATTTCATTCCACAAAACAGGCATCCAACCACCTCTCCTTAAAAACACAGGATGACAAAACATTTTGAGCTTTGAAAACCTTTACCACATAAAAATGGCATGTTTCCAGTCAGTTTTAGTACTGGGACCAAGTTTAATACTGGTGTATGCCTGAATGCCTCTTACAGAAGAAGGCAGGTCTTTTCAGAGATAACATTTATATTTTCCAACACAAGGGGCAGTGCCAGCTGGGCATCACTCTTGCATCATCTTACTGACACAGCCTAGTTTTTTTCCTTTAACCTTTTTATTACTGATGAAATTTGTTGATATATTCTTGTTTCCCATAAATATGAATGTGTAAATATGATAAAAGAGCAAAGTAGTTCTTGACCACAAATCATTTTTTGTGCCCATGCAGTTTTATAAGGAAATTAATTTGGTTTAGCTATGTTTATGCTTTCTTCTCTGTGGTCATTTTCAAAACTCAAATATCAGAATACTTGCAGAAAAAGCAACCTGGAGGCAAATTAAATAAAGCACATAAAAAGCAAACTGTTGACCCATTAAGGTAATTATTTATACCAATAATGTGATTGAGGGAATAATGTTTTCCCAAACAGGAAATACATTCACTGTGTTTCACCTGCATGTTTCCATGTAAAACAAACCTATCTGCCCAAAATATCTGCACAGGGAGTACTGCAAACCAATTTCTAATCTACCACAATTAGATTGAGTTTTATCTATAAAAATATTCAACAAATAATTTCAAAGAAAAAAATTAATCCAAGAAATCCACCCAAGCAGGATAATAAGCCAATTACTCATAATTAATTGTATGTAATGTTTCTATAGAAGGGTAACAAGGGCAGGATATTACTTCAGGATGATGACATGAAAACTGGGACAGTTCTTCCCTTCTGCTCTAAAGTCAGATAAAAGAGTTCTGCTACCATATAACCCTTTTCTCAGCTATCTACAAGGGGAAAGGAGAAGTCACTGTGCAAAATCTGGATTCCAAAACTCCTTATGACTCACCTGTAAGTTTCCTAAAAGTGAAAGGTGTCAACCAAATGAAATAAGAAAGTTTGTATTTCTGAAACAAAAGGTGAAATTTATACTCCAAAATGTAAGCCAAGGCAAAATTCCGTCAATACAACAATGTACGAGAGTCTTGACTTTAGGCCAGATTTCCACTGCCTGCTTTGATATCTGATGTTTAATCTACCCTGTGCAAGTCACTACTATGCATGTTGTGAGTTCTCAGTAAAATCCAAAAGCAATGCAAGATCAGACAATAAAGAGTCATTATGTTCAAAATGACTACCACTGACAAGTGTCCTTGGATTTAGAAGGATGTTCCAGAAAAGAGATGAAGAAAGATATGCATGTACCAGCAAAGATAACCTGTGGATTTCAGCAAAATACATCCTGGGCTATCAGAGAAGCCTTAGAAGACACATTTGAGTTCTTCCAGCACACTAGGACTGCTATTTGACCACAGCATAAATCTTCTGACTCTTTGTATCTTAAAGGGCTCTTCCTCCTTGACTGTGTTTCTATCATGTGTCGTGTCCCATTCATATGCAAGTCTTTCTGTTTCTGGTCATGTACAGTCACCTGGTCTCACCATACAAGAATATGATTTCATCACATGGAATACAGCTCTTATTCACCATACATGCTCCTTATTTCCTCACGTTTTTAAAAATCAGCAGAAAACACCCCCACAGGTTGACATAGTAAGGGTTATTCTTTTAAGGTGAGTAACATTGCAAGATAGGCAAATAGTAGAAAAAGGGGGTTCCTTGTCCTCAAAACCACCAAACAGTTTTGGATCACCAAAGTGAAGATGTGCTATTCTCCTACTTCTATTAACTTTTGTTAGATTATTGTTTTACAGGCTAGAAGGCACCTGGTAGCACAAATTACAATTGCATGTACACTCCACAGTAAGCCTTAGGAAGGGATGCCTCAAAAACATGTGGGTAAGATAAGTGCCCTTCACAGAAATGACATAGTGAAGCAAAAAGGAATATCAAAAGTCGAAGGAAAACATCAAGGACTAGATTGTAAAAAAACCCAAACCATTGTGTAACAAATATTGGACTCCTCCCTCATACTAGGACTCTGGTGTCCTCCTTCAGTGTTGGCACTGTTCAGACAGTGTTTTCTGTTCAGACAATGCCTTACTTCACCTGCAGTCCAACTGCAAGATGCCAAACAGCAGGGCTGTATTCAAAGGGAATATGTATCGAAACAAAGCATCCAAGATGTTATTTGTTTCTTAGAAGGGCTCAACTTTTGATGATGCTACAAGAGTACTTTCTGGTGAGGGATAAGACCTTCAGAATTTAGCCCAGTGAGATTTTAAAAGGACTGAAGGGAAGAGAATCACCAAATATATCAAGAGATACAACAAGGGTGAAGTACCTTTGTCGGAGATTTTTGAGTTATGCTTTTGTTTGTAACTATCTGAAACAGAGAGAGAAATAGAGGGTGAAACTTACATGGGGGAAAAGAAGACAAAAGGCAGAGAAGCCAGAAAAAGAGAAAGAGGAAGAAAATATAAGAGATGATTTATTAAAGGGCAAAGGAAGGTGGAGTCTTGCCGAGGACTTAATTTTATTTCCTTCATGCAAAAACACCAAGAGCAGCAGCAGCAGGTGGCAAACATGCAAGTCAGAGAGCAGCAGAATATTTTGCTGTAATATATGAAGCCCTGAGTGCACTGAGCTGGTAGGACCAGGCTAGAAGCAGAATAAGCTGTCTGGTTGCTACTTACTGTCACAAACATAGGGTTTGTCATGATCATCCTGGGAGGCAGCATCATTCCGTCTCCTGCCACCTCCAGATCCCCGAGCCTGCAAGGACAAGAGGAAGGTTAGCATTATTCCATCACCCCTCAGGTCTCCTTGTGCCCCACACCCTCCTATGAAAAATGTGCAGTATAAACTAAACAAATCCTCAGCTTCCATACAGGTTTCTCAAAGTGGTCTTGACCCTTTATCTCCTAAGATGTGCACTATGTTAATGGACCTTGTAATGCAGTGGAGATCCTCTCCACAGACAGCTCAAACTGTTCATCCATAGCAGTAGGTCACTGCCAGCACTTATTCAGTCGAGTATCATCACACATTCATTTCTGAAGATGTTCAAATACCTTGCTGAACTGAATATAAATGAATGAATAGATGAACAGGTGTTAAGGGATAAATACAAACTTTAAATCAGCCAGAAAACAGTCCCCAAATAAAAGAGAGGTCAAATTATTTCCTTCGATATTTTCAAAGGGACTTTGTTTGTGTTGTTTTGTTTTGTTTTCTAGCTGAAAAGCAATGTTTTGAAATGGCCTTCTGGGACAAAGATACAATGGCTAATTATAAAATAGAGCTTTGGTCAGTTAGGGGAAAAGATTAGATAACGTGGCAACCTGCAATAACAGAAATTACTCAGAAAGGTCACTCTGCAGTTGTGTGTTCCTACAATGGACCGAACTGGCAGCTATAGAAACTGAAAAGCTCTGTTTCTCCACAGCACAGACTGCTCTGTCTTGAGCTCCAGGGGTGAGATTGGAATTCACCATCAAAACTACTTGATCCTGACCCTTCTCAGCTGAGATGCCAACAAGAGGACAGCTCATATCTGTCCAATGGTGGAGTTGTGACGTGGAATTGGGAACTGAGCCAAGGGCTTCAATTCTTTCATGTTCACTAATGTACAGTCTGTAAATGGCAATAATTTTAGACTTGATCTTTGTTTGAGAAAGTTATCACAGGTGGATGGCTAAATAGTTCTTTATTAATTCTGCTAGCTACTCTATTCCTGGATAAAAACAACAGAATTGCCTCTGCTGCTCCTCTTATTAAAATGTTCGTATTTCTAACTCTAGACAAGGCCACCTGACTCAAATCCTGCAAGCTTTTGCATGTGAAAATAAGAAAGGGACAGAGCTTTGTTAGGTAAAGCTGAAGAAGGCGTAGAAATCCTGAGAATATTCGCACCCAGACATAAAGGGGTCATAGAAACTCCATCCTTCTTCTATGAATTTGGTACAGAACTAGCATGATTAGAGCTGTGTTCCATGGGATATCTAAAGAGAATAAGGAACAGTTTTACACTGGCCTGACACAGTCTGTCAAAACAGGGACTTACAAAAACCTCACGTGTTATTTCCCTGGGATTGCTCAGGTCTAACTCTTAACACAGTCCCAAAGGAAAGACATGGATTTGCAGCTATCTGGATGTGGTAAATACTATTAGGTATGACAAGGATAACTCTGCCTTCTGCAAAGACCTCTGTGCAGTCCAGCACACGTGTGCAGCGCAAGATTTGTAAGGGTGAACTGAAAAGCAGTTTTACCCTAGAAATGGCATCAGCAACAATTGTTTGGTGGAAGCTTCTTTACTGACCATATCACACAAAATCATCTTACTAGTCTGCAGTATTTTCTCTCTGACTGCCAGCTCTGTAAACCCCCCCTGGGCAATGAAATCAATCCCAGGCTAGTTCCTTTCTTCCCTCACTACTGCAAAATGTGCTGCAAGCTGAATTTCAGCCCAGGGCAGCTCCTCCACAACCCTCAACTCATCAGGGAGTCTTCACATAAACAAGTGATTGGCCCTTATAAATATTTCTGCTGGTACCTGGATTAGGATCTGATTTCCCTGTCCTACCAGCTGCATTGGCTTTTCAGGGCTATGAAAAAGATGTAAAGTCTTATATTTGTCACTAGTCAGTAGCTCTGACTCTATTCATACACTGGGAACATACCTGTTGAGTAAGAAGGTAATATTTTTACGTAAGTACATTTCAGAATATGATAGTTATTTAAGGTTTGGTGCTCAGAATTTTGCTAGTCTTACAGCCAGCTGTTTTCCTTCAAACTGTTCTCTACAGAAATGCAGGGGCACAACATTCATGGCATGATCACATGTCAGATACACTTTTTCATGCAATGAACACAGAGGGGGAGATTTTTCAAGTCAATGACTTTCAATGGGACTTGGGATCCTAAATGTCTTTGGTGCTTTTGAAATTGTCCCATAGGACATCCAGCTGATGAGCAGACAATCTGTACAGGTGTAGCTGTGTACATCTCATATCTCCTAGCAAACTGTCCTGCCCAGCTCCTACCACATTGTCCCTGTCCAGCAAAGACACTAAAAATCTCCTTCTGTAAATCTACCTCTTCAGCATTCAGTGTCCTCCCTATGCCCCATGATTTCAGGGCTAGCCTTGAGGGGAAAGGAAATCAAGCAGCTGCCCCAGAGGCACTAAACTGAATGCCCCACACTTGCTGTCTGCACTCTAGGCTGTTGAATTCAGTCATCCATGACTGCCTTTATTCTCCTGACAGGATGCAGCAAAGACTACGAGACTTGACATGTGAGGCCTGGAAGCCATGGCCCAGCAGCCTTTAAGCAGCCCTGAAGCAGCCAGAGAGAGTAGCCAATGGGACAGATGCAGAGTCCAGGATTAAAAATAAAATCATGCTGTAGGGAAAGGAAGGGGCATGTGCAATTTGAAAAGTTCAGAGCAGTAATTCCGTTGCATTAATCCTGCATTTATGCTGTCAGTCCTTCTCACTGCTTCTCTGAATCCCCAAAGGTCACACTCCACAGGATCTAGTTTCCTATGCATGTCCTTCCCCTCTTCTGCCCTCTAAAAATATCCTAACCAAGTCCTTCTCAGAAACTAAGAGCTGCCCAGGTTTCATGTCCCCTAATTTCAAATCCTTAGCCTCAATTCCCTATACTGGGTCAGGCTTTAATTAGAAAAGGGCTGCCTTTAGAAAACTGGCAAAACACTTGTGACCAGATGCAATTCAGGCTTACCAGTTTTCAACAGCTAGATAACCTGGCCCTAATTTTGTAATCCTAATTTCTACCACATTTTACTTTGGTTATTGATGCCATAAAATAAAAGTAAAAATTGCTCAAAGTATTTGGCACTATTCAGACTTCTCTTTTTTGCACTGAAAGAAGCCATGGCATTAGCAAAGCAGGAGTTAGTTGCAAGAAAAAGGCAAGAGATCCTGCTTCTCTGTACTTAATAGGGCTAGGGTAGAAAATAAAACATAAATGTATGCTTCAAAATGAATGGCACACCTAGTACCCTCCAAGTCCATTCCCAACAGTAACAGAAAAAAATCCGTAACATTTTCCTGAACATTTTCCTGAACAGGGCAGCAAAATTCTGCACATAACATTGACTTCAGGACTTTGTTCGTATAGGTCTGGGACATATGAATACACCAAATTCCCTTCTCCGGAGCAGTATATCTCTTTTAGCTGTTCACTCCCTTTCACTCACCCTAACCAGCATGTGCAATTTATGTGAGAGCAACTTATTAGAAAAGATTTGTTAGCCTGGAATATTAGTTGATCGCTACAGTCAAGCTTCTGTGCATGTATTGATTCTATCTCCTGGTTTTGGTTACTGGTTCATACAAATTTTCTGAAACTTACATTTTTCTGGAAAATTTTTTTCCAGGTGGGGGTCTTTGGCTAAGAAAGAAAGAAAGAAAGAAACTGGTTCAGGTGATTTTGAGAATAAGGAAGGTGAAATATATACTTATCCAATTATTAAAGTGCTTTGATCTTATATTAAAGGACTTAAGCTCCAAAACAAAGAGGAGCAGAAAACTGAAACAACACAACAACAGAAGAAACCAAAAGAGAGGGTCTGATGCATAAGTACATTGCAAATATTCAATGTGGTTTCATGTCTCTTATTCAAAAGCTATTATATTCTGCTCATTTGGCCTAAAATGTGGCCCTTCTTGCTTGACTTCTATAAACACATCAAAAGGTACTTCTAGAGCTCCTGTGCCCCTGCAGCATCCACTGGAGCCAAAGAGAGATGAAAATGCTCAAAACTTCTGAGAATTGTGTTCACGTTTATTTAGATGCCTACCTTACAGGCCCACAATTGAAAATGTTGATTCCAAGTTTAAAATGTCGGCCTCATTACTTAATTGGTACCCTGATGAATTGTGAAGACATCTTAGGTAAGAGAAGGGACACAGAGTCCCCTAAGGATAAAATATTGCCCTTTTTAAGCAAATGGAAGATTTGCCATGGGCTCAAGAGAGCCAGCGTCAGCCACGAAATGCTACCCTGGAGAAAGCTGCAAAACTTATTAACACAGTTCAAGTTACTTTTATCAATACTTTTTTGTCTGTCACGGCTGAATTTGCTGCTTTTCTGTAATTAGTAATTGTTGTTTTAAGAAGCATCGTAATAACAGGATGTCATCATAATTATTACAGTTTACATTACAATTGTAAATACAATTATAAATAAATAAAATAAATTTATCCCAAATTTTTACTCTCAAAATAGGTTTTTTTTTCATGGCAATTCACAAAAATAAACTGAAAAAATATTAAAGATCTATTACATATGACTGAAAGTTATCTATAGTGTTATCACTATCATATATTCATGGATAAATACTTTACATACATAATACACATAAGAAATATACACTAGAAAGTAGAGGTTTGCTTCCTTTCTTTCCATTCCAATAAACTTTCCCCTTACCCGTCCTCTAGGCCTGTTCTTTCGTTTTGGAATATCTTCTTCCAAGTCTTCTTCCTCATTCACTTCATCTGCATTTTCATCATTTTCTAAAACCCTCTGTGGTTGAACAATAAACAGGAATGGTTAGAAGAAAAAAGGAGGACACATACAACCAACTACTGCTCTTTACCACAGTGACTGTGGGTTATTACAGTTGATACAAAGCCCAATCAGATCCCAGTACTCCTGCTTCTCTCTACTAAAGCAAAATTTGTTTTCTTTTCCACCCTAAGATCTCCAGGGAATTCCTACTAAAAAATACCCCTGATATCAGTCAGCTATGATAAAAAGGTTCCTAAGAAAAAATACTGGCATCACTGAGCACCAATATTCCACGACAACACAAGTATTAGTATGCATAACTGCAGGCCCTGTCTGGGAACTTGTTTGCCTGGGTTTTTTATTTTCATTTGTTGCAACTTAAATTGTTTTGTTTTCTTCTAATGTTGAGAGTGCACTCTAAGAATACAAAAACTAGTGGTTTTTCTCCTTGGTAGCTCACAATCTTCTTTCTTTAGCAAAAAGAGAGAAAATTCCTCCGTATATTCCAGAATGGATCTAGAAAGCCGTGTCTTTCAGGGCTTGCACCACAGGTACGACTCTAATCTGGAAGCAGGAGGTTTGTTGCATGAGAATGGTGAGGAATTACAGGTCTCATTGAGGTTAACAGCACCAACAGCAATCATTCATTCTACGAATTATTTATTAGGAACAACACTTCATCAGCTCACATAACTGTGAGATGCCTGGGCCAGGGTATTTCAATCCTTTTAACTTGATCTTTTGAAATGTTACCTCTATAGAATCAAACACAGGCCGGCTGTCCTGCATGAAAACATGCACAAGTCAGACATCACACGGAAAAAGGCCAGACAAATCATCACAACACTAATGTGGGAAGAAGTCCCATTGAAATTCCCTCAACTCTTGGCATGTCTGCTAGAAATACAGAAATTGGCCCCAGCCACTCCTGCCATTTATGGTGCTATGCCATTTTGCAAGGGACTAATCTGGAATCACTAACTTACCTTTGCTATGCCAACATTCATTTAAATTATAGCCATGATGCAGATTCGAATCAGTGACATTAAACTGATGGGACGGTTTCTCAGTCTTACTCTGTTTGTCCCTTCTCTAATTTCTACTTAAAAGCTATTTGAGAACCAGCAGAGGGAGAACAGGAGCAAATCAGTTTCTTTCTCTCCTTTCAACATACCTCAAGCACCAAATTCTGAATTTGTGGGAAAGAATACAACAGAAATTTCACATTTCAAAAAGCCTGTGTTTAGAACACCAGTTACAAAAGTTTATTTTTATTTCATCAGCTAAATTTCTAGGACTAATACTGATCAGTGCATTACAAACAAATTGTAGCACATGGCGAGGATCAAGTCTTCATCTAATCTTTGCTTCTTCTATTTTTGAATATGAGGAGGTTATTAATGAGTTCCGACCATCGTGAAATACAAATTCACATAATACTGGAGTGCTAAATACTACAGGGTGTAAAAGTTAAGCAGGTTCCAGTTCTGCATACATAAAATGTTTCTTCAAAATTCATACAACTGCACATATTAATTGACTTCATCTTAGGACTGAAGTGCCTGAAACATAGGCTACATGAGGAGACTGTAAGAAGTGTAAGGATGTATGTAAGAAAATAAGCAAACTTACCAACACGAGTTTGTATTTTTACATTGCTTCGTATCTTAAAGTATCTCAAAAAACCTCCCCCAAAACAGGGGCAACCACATTGTATGTGGGAGGGAAAGGAGCTAATTTACAACAATAATACCACACAAGAGTTAAGAGAAATATTACAAACAACTTTCTTCCATTAAAACTGAAGCATTGATTTAGGAAACAGATAATATGTAACCAAGTGTGAATTTGGCGACACTGCCAGAGTAATGACTTTAATCCTTGACAGAAGGGGCACAACCTTTCTGCTGCATGGTCAGAAGGCTACTCTAACTCTTCTCCATCTAACAATGGAGACACACATTCAATACCAATTTACTGTAGGGCAAAATCATCAACCTTGTTACATACCAACTACATACAGCAGGGCCCAATGCCTGCATCTGTTTAGCAGGGGAGCCCTTATATGTTTTAGCAGAGTAACTTTTCTTTTCCTATTATGTCTTTCTAAAACAGTTTCCCAGCCCTATGTGCTTTGGTGCAGCCAAGCACCAAGTCATCTTCGCCTGACAGATACCATGAATTTGGGAGGGTGGCAAGTGGCTGAGACTAAAGTGGAAATTACAATTATGTGTATCCCACCTGCTCACTCTCAGCACCATTGAGGCTGGCCCCTTTAGAGTTACAGCACGGACAAGTATGCAAAGGAACAAAAGAGAGATTTGCGTTCTCTTATTTGTCATGCCAGTAAAGGCACTGATTGTGATTTTGATCTGGTACAGTCTAGCTGCCAGGTGCCAAAGTACACACTGAAAGCTGCCTACTAGTGAAGGCTTTGACAATAATTGTTCTACAGACTGAATCCAGATAAGCTGTGCTTGCATAAAATAAAGCAGCAAGACATGCCTTTTGCATCTGTTCTGATGAAACCAGCATCCAGGCGACAGGTCACAGCTACAGCAGTTTAACTGAGAATTTGTTCTGGTTTTTTGCACCCCCTCCCTACTCTGCAATGTCCGGATTTATGTCAGTTCCATCATCTCTGAGGTCTCTTTCCTCAGACTGCTGTTGGGGATCATTTAGGAGCTCAGATCACATAACAACATTCAAAGGCACTTGTCAGTTTCATAAGGAGGCTGCACCATGACCTCTTGTGACTTTGGAAACAGGTAAAAACAGACCTTTAGCAAGAGCTCTCAGCTTAATAGACCCAGATATACTACTGAAAAAGCAAACAGAGCAAGGCTCATGCAAAGCTTTTCCCCAATCCATGAGCATGGGATGCTTCCTCTTTGATGGTGCTCTGTTACCTGTGCAACTGGGAATGGAAGACCCAATTTTGCTGCCCTCGCCCATGTAAAATTTCTAACAAATAGAGCAGTAGGACTGAACTTCAGGTAATACAGATTGGATGCCTGTGTTTTTCTGTTTCATTTGGCATGGGACTGACCCCTCAAATTTTTACTACTTTTAGGTATAGATGCCACATTTTGTATCTCAGATAAAATTACCAAGTTTGACGCATCACTAATAACTCTCACTAAAAGTCCCTAAAAAGACTCCTGGCACAATGGTATTTTAGCATCACCAAGCAAAGATGTGCTGCTATGGGAGAGGCCTGCTTTCCTAGTGATTTAAGATGTTTTAAAAGTGACATGGACTCATATAAAAACCCTTTATATTAACTGAATTTCTTCTATAACAGACCTATAATTGTGTTTCAGCTTTTAATTGTTGAAGGATGAAATGGAATCTTGACAAATAACTTTCAAACCATAATGTACACAAATAAGCAATATTTCTCATACTGTATCACTAATAGTAACTGAGATATTTAAAATTACAAATTTTTAAGTTATTTGTTTCTCTTGTATACCTCCAGAAGGCTACCTACTATCAAAAAAAGGTAAGGTAATGACGTGTTTCTGTCTACAGCAGCTGTGAATCCAAATTGAAATCCATGTCCAAACTCACTTTAAATGTGAGCCATTAAAATTCAGTTTATAGTTGGGATTCACCTCAGCTTCTCAGTTTTTAATGTAATTATCTCATAGTGCTGCAAAATAAATTCCAACACAGGACCTGTGCAGAACACAGTCAAACAACAAAGATCCTTGTGACAGGAGAAGCATGTGAGATACTGACATCATTTTGAGCATCGCAGTGTAGCACAAAGGTTTGATAACACTTTGGCAGTAGAATGACACAACTATCAACAGATGCACTGTTCTGCCACAGGACAAAAGACTGCTAGACTTAGAGACAAATTGTAAAATCTAGCCCTGATGTCAGGGCATGGGGCTCTCCTTTACCTGGATTTCTTGTATAGTGTCTTCCTCCTTAGTGTCTGTTTTTTTCTCTATTCCCTCTCCACGCAGCAAGGCTTCCAGAGTTGTACTTTCTGAGGTGAACCCATCTTTTTTCAGAGGCAGATCAACTTCTGAAAAACAAGATACACTCACTGTGTGTCTCCCCCAAAAGAGCTAACAAGAAGGACAGAGATGTCAAGCAGACAATGAACAGACTTTCAAACTTGTTTCTATCTTGAAGGAGAGCTGTTTGATGCCATGATGGTTTTTGCTTTTCTTTTATACCCCCTTTTATACACTCTTTTATATAGCTTTATATATTCCTTGTGCCTTTAGCTTACATAGTTGTAATTCTTTAAGTTCGATAACTCCCCTTAGACCCAGTATTTTGTTAAGTTTAGAGACTAAACATTCTAAAAGCCCAAAGAAACCAAGGTCCTCTCCAGAACACATTCTGTAAACAAAGAGAGGCCCATCCAGGTGGAGGGTCCCTTGGGTGGGGGGGGTCTCACCTGAGTCCCTCATTGGGGAATCTTTGATAGATATGCTAATTTTTGCAAAGCATATAATTGTATACACATCACATCGTCAGAGGCCATTTTCTTCGGTGGGGATTTCGGGGTGCATTTCGATGTGCATTTCATCACACCTAAGGATCCTTAAATAAATACCAAGGCAAAAACCCTTTTTCCCTCTTAACTGTGTGCAGCTCTCTTAATTTTAAGACCAGGAAAATGCATCAGTTCAAGTTCATTTAACCACTAAGGAACTCATATATGATTCATTTCTATCTTACTGAAAACCTGGTATCTTTTTGATTGCTGTACTTGTTTACAGGAAAAAAACGCTGGATATATTTTATCAGGAGGAAATAAATTGGGGGGGGGAATCCTTCTCCTTTGCGTAAACTCTCTATACTTCAAATAAAGAACAAAAGCAGGACTTTTTAAGATACTGAAATAACAAATATGAAGAATCTGATCTCCTGAAGAAGAAAAGTAGCTTAATGCAATTAGCATCTGGCACAGTTTATATAGTACAGCTTCAATCCTCGTTCTCCTACACCAGGGCATGTTCCACATGTGGGAAAACAGAAAGCTTGTGTGGGGAGCCAACGCTGCGACCTTACGATGAAAAACAAAGGGACGTGTCTTGCATTTTCGTGTAATGTTGACTAGATAAAATCTCCAGTTGGCTCCTGCTGGCCAACACCAGCGAAGAAACACAGTTATGAGTGCAGAATCTTGCCCATAAAATGGGATGACACCCAGTCACTACAGGAAGAGCCACAGGCTGGCTCAGGAACAGGCTGGGGACAGAGCTCCAAAGACACTGTGGATTCATGAGGAAGTTTGATGCAGCTTGCTGGAGAAGTGAAGGAACAGAGCCTTATTCCCCTTTCAAATGCTGCCACTGGATTGAGGCAGTGCAGCAGGCAGGCAAATACAGCACGTTAACTTTAGCAAGATGTTAAAATACATCTGGGCAATAATCCAGTTTTCCTTGTAGATCCTAGCCTCTACCCCACTCATACAGGGGCTCATTTAGAGCAACCCTATGGCAGGGAAACATCCTGCACATGTCTTTACCTGACAATGCTAGGTATGGATTTCTTAAGTACTCCTTCCCTTCTAAAATGAATTCCTTTCTCTGGACTGGTATATTTAAAAGTAATAATGTACAAGAACGATGCTTACAAATCAGCATCTGGTGTCCTTATTTCACAGTTCTGTCTACTTCTTACGCTTTAGAACTGTGTTTTGCTCCCCTGTCTGCCTGAAGCTCCATGCCTTTCTATCACTATGAGTTGTAAATTCTGCAGGGCAGAAATTCATGTGTTTTTAAAGTCCCAAATCACTCCAGTAAACCAAATAGTGAATGAGCACTTCCACCTGGGACAGTGAAGTATAATCTGCTTCTTGGGGGCAGTTGTGTCCCAGGAATATTGTTCTGTATATGAAAAACTTTAAGCCAGCAAGTGATTCAGGATCCCTGATCAGTACTTCCACAACATGCTTGCTCCAGTCTTCTGAAGTGAGAGAGCATTACTCAGCCAATAACCACAGAAAATCCAGCAAAAATTCCAGGAAAAGCTATTCTATTCATGGAGGGAAAGGCTGGGTACAAACCATGCAGAAAAACCAAACCACTGGGATTTTAAAGGAAACTCCCAGAACAACCCACACAATAGGATGGGGTCAACTGTGAACTGATCCCCCTTCTCATCACAAGGAGCTCTATTCAATCAGGCCTCTGTTTTCAGCATTAAGCTCTGCATACCCACCCGATTATGGCCCCTTCCCCAACTTCTCCCTTGCTTGAACTATAAAAAAGACAGAAAAGTCAAAAGAGAATCATACAGATTGAATTTCCCTGTATGAACTCCTAGTACCTCCCTCTGGATCCAGACATTTAAATAGAAAGAAGGGATTTTTGACTTGATTTATGTGCAAATCCCAACACTTGAATCTGAAGTCACTAAGTAACCTCCATAATCATCTCTGGATGTGGGCTTGGCTTGGGTTCAAAGTCCTGTGCTTGGGTGCAAAAGGGCATTTACTCTGTATTTAGAACCTTGAGGGACTGCAAACCCCTAAGGGTCATCATACATTCAGCAGTGAAGAAGCTTCAAGCAAGCTCAAGGGCATTGGAAACAAACATGTCTTCACTGTGACAAGCTATGTCTGTCTTTGGATACCAATACATTCAGCAAATGAATGCATTAGAAAAGGAAATGAGCAAGGAAAGGCTGAGGGATAAGTAGAACATACATGAAGGTAGAACTACTCCCCATTTGTTCCGGAGATATCGAACATTAAGTTTGAAAAGAGGGAAAGGTAGGTTTTAAGGACAAAACAGGCAGCTGTCTTTAACTGGCATGTTTGTTCTGTGTGGCACTGATACTTCCCAACAACAACACTCCAGGAGGACTTTTTATCCAAAATTCTCAGAGCATTTTCTAATTACTAAATTTAACATCCCACTGAAAAGGTGTTGTAAGGTAATATTTTTATTCACAGTTTACTGATGAGGAGACTGAGTCACCAAGAAGTTAAGCTGGTGAGCTGGGAATCCAGTGAAAATAAACTCAGTGTCTGCCTCCCATTTGTCCACTTAGTTGACTGCCATTCAACTCCTTCTTTTTCTTCTCCACTGGTAGCTTCTATGAACCCACTTTAATTCTTAAATAGCTCTAGAAAGTGGGAAATGGCAGATACTAAATTATCTGGAATGCAGAGTTTACAGTATAAAAACCTTCGGGGGTCCAAAGACAACCCTTGTAATGAATTCTGTCTTTGTAATTAATTCAGTCCTTCCTGAAAGATAGCTAGTCTGTAAAGGATTCAGTAATAAAGACAGGAAATTATGTTTCCAAACCAGTTTTTGAATCCCCAGAGATGCAAGTCTTCAAAAATCTAAAAGGTAGTTCAGTTAACCTACAGAAATACTTAAACACTACAAGGGATCATTAATTTTTTTTTCACTAAATCCCTTATTTTCTCTTTCCTATTTAACTATCTATGATTTTCCCACAAAAGCAAGAAAAGTATCTTTTTCTCTTATGCCAGTACCCCAAAGAAAACTGAGGAGCCAACTCAAAAACTGAAATGTAGTTTTCATGTGAAAGATCAAGGCTTTCCCCAGACCATGGGAACTGCTGTTTGGAAGTAAGGTAGGGTCTGTTCCACTCACTGTCCTGCTTAGGAAGGTGCCAGCCAGTGCCTGAAGCTTCAAACAAGGCCAGAGGGAGACTCTTCTGAGTTTAAGGAATTAAGATGTGACCCCATGCTTGCCTCTGCTTTGATATTGGTCGTGCCACACTGTGCAGTTACCTCACATGCTGCAAAAGAAGTGGTGAATGTCTGTCATGAAAGAAATGCAAAAAACCTTACCTACCCTAATACTGCATTTCATCCTGAGAGATAAATGCAGTATCCCTTCCAGTCATCCTGAATCTGGCTCTTCTGAAAATACACAGAATAGCTCAGCCCTTTCTGAATTTTCATACACTTTTACCCTCGACTTTTTCCCACCTGATTGAGTTCAACAGTTGAACTATAGTTTGAAAGAAGGAGTGTTTCACTTTATCTATTGCCAGCCCCCTTGTTCTTGCTGGGGAAAATAGAAGTTCTTGACCAAAATGTTTGTAATTTCTTTTTATTCCTCTCCTTTCCAGGATAAACTGTCACAATCTTTCCTATTATGCTGCTGTGGGAAGTTTTCCGTATGGTCCTGACAAACCTCTGTGAAGTTCTTCCTATTATACAGCAGTCTTCCCAAGATGGACCAGTACTGCATCTGGTATTCTCAGACGAAACCACATCCCCCATTTAAACAAATGAATTACAGTATTCTTTAGATCACTCCTCAGGCTGTGTCTTTCAATGTCCAAGTTACTAAGCAGAAGAATTAGGAGTCTTGTAATGGGGACAAGAACTTCCCATACAGAATACATTCAAACACACAGGTACCACATTAAAATGCCCATCCCTCTGCCCACTCGCCAAGCACATTCACATCTCCCCAGGGTGCTCTGCACAGACCTCCCCAGCCATGATTGCTCTACATAACTTCATATTATGTGCAAATCTTTGTAGCTGACAAAGTATTCCCACTCTGCAGCTTGTTCATTACTGTATTACACAGCACTGGACCAAGCACTAAACCTTGATGCACCAGCTGTAACCCTTCATCTGTAATGAAAGTTCTTTCTTCCATTATCTTTTATTCTAAAAGTTTTGATCCAAGGCAATTCTTTGTTTCTCTTTGGAGGCATACTAAAGGTCTTCAGAAAGTTAAAGAAAATTGCCAACCCCCCTACCTATTAGTTCTTTACATATCATGTAAAGAATTTTAAGAAAGTAGTGAGGCATGCTTTTCCTTGGTAGGAAAAAATGCAGTTGGTTAGAACCTCCTATATCATCATTTCCCAGGTGCTTTACTGCTTATATGTAATTACTGTTTCAATCAAGTTCTCAGATGTTCATGTAGAATTTATGTGTCTTTAAATCTTTGAATCACATCCAAATCCTTTTTAAATATAGGTAATAGCATTTGCTACCCACTAATTGTTCTAAATTCTTTGTAACTTCTGTTTTGTATCACAAGCTCTTCTTCAAACATTACAATTTCAGAGAACATAATCTTTATTACAAGTAATAACTACCAGTAAAGGCACTATAATTAAAAGCTTACTCTTTTATATGAAAATTTTAAGAAGTTTGTAGATAAATTTCCTTTTGATTAGTACCACAAATATAAAAGTACATGGTTGATGTAGCAGATACAAGAACTAGTTAGAACTATACAAAATGGAAATGTCAAATCAACAAAAATCATCAATGAAAAATAAAATGTTATTTAAGAATTCTTCCTGTTTTAGTAAAACACTGTATTCTTGGTGTCACAGCTAAATATTGTGCATATGTTATAATTCAAATATGTGTGTGTGCATATAATTAAAATTTATGTTTCTTAACTTGGCAGAGTCCCTTTCATAGTGATTAAATTAACACAGTTGTTTCTGCTTACCAGCTCAGTGCAGCAACCTCTCTATTTATTAAGGTCCTGAGATCGCAGTGGTAGAATCTGAACAAGCACCCATGCCAGTGTCATTCCTGTATCTGTTTTCTATTGAACTGCTGCCTCCAAAAGAAGCACATTTTCACTAATCCCACAAAATGGTGGGCTTTTTCAAGTTTTGATTTGCCAAAATAGCAAAATAGCTGCAAATTCCTGCCCTTAAATAAGCTACATTTGGTTTACAACGCACTGAGAGCTAAGCAACTTTTCAGTGTCTCTTTGAAACATAAATTAAAAACAATCATCCCTTTTTCTATACAGTGCAATGTATTTGTTTTACAATGGATCATTTCCATCTCCACAGTAGCAGCTGCCACCCAAACCATCATCTCTGTGCACTCGTAAGCAGCTCCATTTCCAGTTCTAATTGGGAACAGAGATACTTATTGGGTGAGTTCCAGCATGATCTATCACGCCAGAGACAGCTACTATGCAAACCAAAGCAATCCAGCTTCCAAAAACCCTCTTAGACAAACACTGACTTTGCACATAGATTCTTGCGTTTTTGTTTCTTGGTGCCGTTTTTTTGGAACATAAAAAGTGCCAGAGGAAACTATATATTAAGAGTCCAAGAAGTGCCGTTTAGGATGGATAAATCCAAGGATACTACCTTAATAACCACTACCTCTTTAAAATCATAGAGGTGGTCTAAAAAACCACCTAATTCACAGCAAACAGAACTACTGCTGAGTGAATGCAGCCACTAAGCTCATTAAGAGGATGTGGCAGGATGTGTCTGAAAGTGCAGTGCAGTGGCTCAGCAAGCAATTAAATCCCATGACAGTTTAAAATGAGAATCTATCAGTGTCACAAGAGTGTGAAGCCTCAGCATCTCTGCTGTTCCCACCCCCAGCGTTTTATTTATTATGGCGTATAGGGAACATGAGAAGTCAAAAAGATTATAATGAAATATGCCATATAAAAACCAGATTAAGCCTGCTCTTCTTTGGGGAAATATGCAGAGAGAGAAGCTGTCTGTTAGCTGTCGAGTTTGCAAAAGATACCATCTTTTGGGATGGTGCTCTCTGCCAGCAGACAGAGTGCCCCAGGGGAAATGGTGGTGAAAAACTCAGACAAGCAGCATCCATCCATCCATCATACGCTCATCTCCACATCTCCAAGGCACAAATATAGCGTTAGAGTGCAAAGGGTGGGGGCAGGGGGATGGAATCCCTTAAGAAAGAATGGGGAGACAATGCCTTACGTGAAAGCTGCATTTTGTAGCTTTCCTGTGTGTACACAACCAGACTCTCCTTGGCTTGTTTGCTTGTTTGCTTGTTGTGTTCATGGCCAGTACGGTGACTTGTTAGCATCCTTGCAACTGATACATTCACAGCAGTGACCAGAACCAGGTATACTAAAGGCAGGGCTCTGCCTCTGCCAGCACAGCGCAGCATAGACCTTCACTCCTTCTACAGATCCGGATCTGTAGAACCCTTCTTTCACTACACCACATCCTGCTATCTCAGGGGCAGATGCTCATGTTATTGCTGTTATGATTTAATGCTGATCTTCCACAGCCCCTGCTATCCTACACTTTTCTGCCAATTCTACTTCAATTCAGCACCCATCTGCAGCAAACTTGTCACTGCCTGTTCTACACATACATGGTCCACAGAACCTCCTGTCAGCCCAGCCCTGGGCCTCCCCTGGGACAGATTACTGATAACACAGACTCTCACAATGAGTCCATAAAGCCAAACAAACGTCCCTAGAGAGTAGTAAACATCAAATTCACTTTATTTTTAATCCAAGCTGCAATATAGCCATGCTATACTAGAGGTTGTAAGGCTACTCCAGTAATTCTTTGTCTCTCCCACCAATCCCACTCTAAACCTTATGTATATTATTGCACTCTCAAGGTAAACTGGGCTGTGGTGAGACCAAGAATCCAGCCAAAGACAATGTTAAACCACTTCTAGAAGCAAGACCACTTGAAAACATGAGAGTATTTGTTTCCACAGAAACAAACCATTTTGAGTGGAAAAAATAGTTTGGACGACTCTCTGTCCTATAAAGCTGTGAAATTCGTCTTAGCAAATGTTTGAAATTTTTGGCACTACTGAGGTTTGCTCTAGGGAGCACAGAGAGGGAAAATCCCAATGTCTCCCTAGCACCTCCTCCTGGAAAGCTGCTAGTCTTATGATGAGGTTGGGGTAGGGCAGAGGGCAGAGGGAGAAAGTGAAGAGAAGACAGAGGAGAGAAGAAGATCTGACATGGGTGGGACTGTACACTTTCAGTCTTTAGCCTGGGCATAAGTGCAGAAATATCAGAGGAAAACTTTTAAGACTGGGGGTCAATGGAAAGCTTCTATCAGTCTCTAGTTAAATACACCCCAGGAGGCTACAAGACAACAGAAGGGAGAAATAGGGCGGCAGAAAATTGCAGAGGTCCTTAAACATAAGGTCAAGCATTGTTTAGTTTAACCCACTATCAATATGTGGACTTTAACAAGCACATGTATTTCTCTGGAAGACTAGAATGCCTCTATAAAATCTCTCTCAAAAAAAACCCAAACCAAAACAGCCCTTTTGTCAGTTGTCTCTTGGAAGTTTTCTACAGATTTATTTCTCAGCACAGATATAAATCATTGTCACATATAATAAGCTGTACCTGCTTCTCAAAGACTGCCAAATTACAATATCAGACTAAATACTGGAACAAGTAACTACCCTCAGGGCCGAAATCGTCTCCATTCAGAAATATCTTCATTCAGTAGCGTTTTTCTAGCACTCATTTGTGTTCTGGTCACTCTTGCATTTGTGTTCTAGATGGGCTCACACTGCACCAGGACTTCTGCAGCAACACTGTAGGCACTATCAAGGGACAGAGGCAAGATAACTGCTGCAATTTAAAGAAAATTATTAAGTAAAAAAGCCTGTTCCTTTGGGCTTTGTGTCACCGTTACAGGGCTTCTGGTCTGTTGGGAGTAAAAGAATAACTTGGGCTATCTATCTGCACATGGTCATATAGAATCCCTCACACAGAGAGATGATGAGCATTTTGACCCCTCCAAAGCACCAGAATTAAATATTTAACCAGACAGTTGTCAGCCAACACTAGTCTCCCCTCCCCACAGGTGGGATAGTCAAGTCCACATTCCACACTCTGCAAAGGGTAACAAGGAGTGGACCTCCACCGCAAACAACTGCACTGTATGTGACAGAACCGAATAAAAACATTTGTACTGAACACAAACTCATACATAAACCATGTGTAGAGCCAGCCATGCCAACCTTCCTGCAAATTCTGTGAGATTCTGCATAGCTTCTCTTCCTTATCGAGGACAGTGGAGGGGATACCTTTAGTAACAGATAAATCTCTGTAATGCAGTTATCTCTCAGCTGCAGTGCACAAGCATCCCAATTAATTCAGTCCAGGCCTAGCAGAGCCGGCACTAAGCCAGAGCTGATAAACCTGCCAAAGCCAATCTGAGTCCTGCAGTGATTCTTGGGAACCTGCTCTGCGCGTTCTGGTGCTCCGGACTGAGGGGGTTTATGCACTCAGCTCTGGCTGGCGCCGCATGCAGTGGCAGCTCCGCTAACGAGGCCTTTCTAACACCCAGAGTTCTGGGGAGCAGGCAGAGACACCCAATCACCTCGAAGGCATCAGCAAAGGTGTGGCAGGGCTTATGAGCACCACTCAGCCAGATGCCAGCTGTCCCAGCCCTGATCCTGCATGGCTGGCTGTGAAACCCCCACACGTGGGCAGGCAGCGCCCCACATGTCAGGCAGGCCTGGGGAGCAGCATAGCCACGCTTGCGCGGCACTGTGTCTGAGGGTCAGCCATGCCAGGCACACCTGGCTCAGCATCCCTGGCTCAGCGAGCACTGAACTGTGGTGACCTGTTTTTGGTTCCTAGTAGAGCCTTGTGTTAAGCTGTAAATCCCTTGTTCCCATCCTACCTGATGTAATCCTTTTGAATTTCCTTGTATGGTCCTGTTTTAGAAGTTTCTAAGTTGTTCAGTACCTTATTGGTCTCCTGTACCCTCACCCCTCCCCATACCTCTCCCATTGGTCTGTTCATATTATGCCTCCGACCCTGCTACCCCCCCTATAAAGTCTCGTGCCTCCATTTTGTGAGGTCTTTCAGCCTCTGGAGTTCATCCCCTCAATAAACCTTTGAACCCCAAGCCGAGACCCCTCTTGCTCCTTCATGTCCTCGATGCCATCCAGCTGCGAGCCGCCTCTGACCGCCTCTCTGGAGCAGGCGGAGAGCGTCCAGTGCCCGAGGATGGTGCCTGCTAGCCGGGGAAGGGAAAGGACACTGTAACACTGAACCGCATAAACCAATGCAGAACAGAAAGGCCACAGCAAAGTGGCAGTGATTTTAGGATAGGATAGGGAGCAACCACCCCAGATGCTGCCTTTGGCATCTCTGCTCTCCCACCAAGTGATCCTGGGCCAAATTCTAACAGAGGAACGCTCTGCTTTTCCATTATCTGTCAAATGGAGATAGTCTTCACCTATCCTCTGGGGTTTGGTTTAGGCTTGTTTAATATTCATAGGCATTCAGGCATTCAAATAAAATGCACCAAAAATGCAAGGTGGTCTTACAGGCTCTCACAAAGACAGATTTAAACATATCTTCTTTCCAGCCAAAAAAACCACTGAAAAAGTAAGACTATTTCCACAGATACCAGATTTCAGTGGCCAATTCACAGATTCCAAAGGACAAAGATAATATTTACTCCTATGTTAAGATGCATCTGACAGATGAAGCTATATAAGTGAAAAATGTTATTATAAGAAGGAAGGCTTGTAATAGAAAAATGGCATGAGGTGCTAGTAGGTATCCTTTCAGAAATGGGAAAGAACAAAGCAAATTATCTCTGAGATGCTCAGATCTTTTGCCACAAAAAGGCAAGCAATTCCAAGAGGCCTATAAAGGGTTTAGACAAAAAGGTGAACTCTAGAATTAATAACAGAATGGTAAACAGGAAGATTAATGGCACCAGAGAAAATGCAGATGGTGAAGCCCAGCCTGCAGGCTCAGCAAGACTCTGAATAGGGAGGGGGAAAAAGGCAAGGTGTAAACAAGGTGACCTTCAAAGCCACGGGAATGCCTGCCAAGAGGCCAGCCAGAGGGCATCCCAAGACACAGATGTGCCATCTGGGGTAGGCTGTCTCATGACAACGTGAACAAGATTTGTCTTTTTCAGAATTTGCAGGGAGGCAAAATGGGTAGTGGCAGAAAATATGACCGTTCATTCAAAAGTGGCACAATTAAATGCACAGGTTGGAAAAGGATGCCATCCATTTTGTAAAGAAAATACAAAAGAATTCCCTGAATATTCCCACTCAGAAAGGTCTTGTGCCCACTTGTAAAGCCTGCTCATGCAAGGTGCGGGGGAGGAGAAACTGGTTTTCACCAACAAATGTTTTCCTTGAGGGTTTATGCTATAAGTTTATGGTAAAAAGAAAAAAAAAAACCTCAGCACATACTGCAAAGTAGCTCTTTAAACCCATGATGGTATAAATTTTCCCCATCTTGGCATAAGTCTGTTCACTCCAGATGGCACATTTGGGCTGAAAGCAGGTAAAGATTTCTCAGAGATCTCTATGTCCAGTATTTACAGAGTTCCTATGCTCTGCCTCAGTGCTTAGCTGGTCCTTCTGTGTGCCTGGGAGATCTCAGTTCTTTGCCTACAGTAAAAACTGGGAGAGAGAAATCCCCTACCAAAGTTCTGCAGGGAAGCCTGGCTCTGTCAGGCCTGATGCTTAGATCATTGTGATCAACCAGGAAAATTAAAAAGTAAATGCAATCGCAGATTTTTTTAAATGCATCAATCAAACACTACAGTGGGGCAGTGCTAAGGGGAGCAATGCTATCTCTAAACAAGCCTTCTACAGAACAAGCCAAACATGAACTGTTGCGATATCCAGAGGCAAGGATATTAGGGGAAAACAGAATAAGCAACATTATACCTCACTGTGGAAAAAAAGCAGACCCTAGCTATGGGAGTCCAGCAGGCAGTGTATTCCCACACCTTTTTTCCTTTCAGTCTGGCTCAAAGTACATCAACTCTGAGTATTTCAGGCAAAAACTGGCCCATCTGAGTTCAGTGCTGAAACCAGCTAATTCAGTGCTAGGTGTACAAGCAGACATATCTGAATGTGTTTTATTCTGATGGGCTGCACACCAGTGAAGATATTGCCCTGACCTCTGGTTTCACAGTAGGAACCATGGGTGCTGGATGAGGTCAGGCAGCTCCTGCAGAGCCTGCACAGCCCAGTGCTGTTACACCAAGAAGGCTTGACCCAAGCGAGCTTGACTGCTGGCAGGAGCTGCCACCATGGCTCTGGGCATCAGTACACACCTTTATCCAGAAAGTCCCACCATGTGGCTCTGTTGATAGCTTTTTGAATAGAACAGGAATGGACAAATGAAGAACGCACCTGAAAACACTAATGTGGCAGTGAGGAAGGAATCAGGAAAACAAGGGAGAAAAACAGCAAGATGGAGGAAAGGTACTCTATTCCTTCTTCTTGTCTGCTGCAGCTAACTAGGGCATGCTTGTTCTGAAAACTGCCACAGAAAAGTCTGAAAAATGGAAGCCCTGGGCCTTGAATCATGTCTTTTCAATATCTTTCTCCTTTCTCCTCTGTGCTAACAGAGAAACACTGTAAGCTCCCAGATCCTGAAAATACGTTTTTCCACACCTTACAAAATACAGTGAAAATAGATGATAATGAGGAAGAGAGAGGGATAGCCATGCAAGGGAAAAACAAAGTGAAACAGAGAATAGTTGCTCTTCTCTCCTTTCCTTCTGCTCAGCTTTCATTTCCCTTTGTTCATCTAACACTGAGCCAAACTAAGCCAAAAGGAGCTGCCATGCTGGGCTACAAGATTGATGGCTGCAGGCAGACTCCACAGTGAAGAGACGGATGACTGGTCATTTCCCGCGATGCACTGAAAAACATCCATCCTTGCAGCCATGCTGAGTCCATTTGTGCTCCTTTTGAAAAGAGAGATAAACACAGGCAGCCAGAGGCACCTGACTGTCCTTCTCCCTCAGAAGGACACAGCTATAGTCCTCTGGGTTTCTTGAGAAGGTCGCTCTGTCCATCCCTGAACATCTGGCTGTGGGATTTGCTAACTCTCTCTCTCCCCCGGCAATCATCCATCTATTAGAGCACAGTGCAGGTTGGAAGAAAACGGTGAAGAGAATGGTGTGACAACCTCATCAATCTACAGCTACACACTTGGCTATTTAGTTTTCTTTACACTGTTCCTAAATGCAGGGGGGGATGGGGGGGAGAGAATTGCTACTGGTATGAAGGAGGGAATTGTGGAAATGGCAGTGTGGATTGGAGTAAGTCCTTATGACTATTAAAATGTTGTGCATGTACTAAAGCAGTAGGGAACTAATTAAGATTCAGGATTGAAAGGCAAAACAAAAAAGTTGGATGCACTCTTGTTCCATCTGTAGCACTTGCTGAGAGTTCAGATGTACTTGGGGCATCATCTTTAGCAGAAAGAGGTTAGGTTTTTTTATTTTGCCCACTCAGATATTAACAGAAAGCTCCCTGGAAGATATACTGTAAGTATATTTATAGTGCCAGTCCTGGTATAGCAGTTTCAGAGGCACAAAGCACTTAATCCTGAGTCCTTTCTATTTAGTTAATAGTGTCTTTGTTGCTGATACTGTCCTGGTCTATAGCCCTGCTCACAGATACAGCCTCTGTGTTTCCAGTTCTCCTGCTGTGCTGCTACCTCACTTAAGGCAATGAGCATTACATGGCAGATGTATCCATAGCATCACTTACAAATTAGCATCACTCCAGAAATTCCTGTAACCACGAACTTCACTTTGTCAGAGTAGCACATATCTGTAACTGTGTCATTTACAGACATTGCACCAAGGAAATCATGAGAAGATAAAAGCATTCACCATCCCTCAAAACCACAAAGAAATGAGTCACTTGCTTCAAGTGTTTATATGTAGTTTTAGCACTCTATCTGAGCCAGCTATGAAAATTTGTCTTTCATTCCCACCATGCAATGCTGTTTATTTTAGGCCAACAACAAAAGGATTTTCACTACAGCTCTTTAGGACACGCATAGGATATTAATCATGACCGTATGTTTTCCTAAGACATAAACCCCATACTTGCCCAGGGCAATCACTCGCATTCAGAAGGGCACAATTTCCATCAAGAGGGGCAAAGCCTCCATCCTTTCTCCTACATCAAGAACCATAGCTTTAGCTGATGGAAATCGCTGCTCACTGTTGTCTTTATCAGAACTACCTACCTACAACAGCTAAGGTCCCACCCCTAAATTACCTGGTTTGTTTAAGGGGAATCATGCTCCAAGTGCATCCTGAGTGAGACCTCTGGTCTAGAAGACGTTGCACATAAAAGCCATATCCACCTATCCAATGTATTGCATCAAGCCTCCTTCCCCCATGGAGTTCATTATTGGGAAGGGATGCTATGGCAAACACCAATGGTGTCAGAATCCTGAAGAGTAAAACATCTGTAATGAACTATTAGTCAATCAAATGCAAAATGCAGGGAAAATGGAAATTAATCATTATCTAGTAAAAACATACTTAATATCTCTCAGGTACGAGATGATCATGAGGCTGCAAAATGTTTACTACAGAGAATGGGAATGACAGAATGGAAACTTCCACCAGGGAAGGTTGGTGGGAGGTACAGGGATGTGGGAGGGGAAGTCATCATATCTCTTCATTCTACACTCAGCAATTCTATAAAGCTTGGCTTTTCAGAGTTGAAACTGAACGTTATATTAACATTTATTGCTCATTCCGTTATATTATGCACCGGGAAAATAACACCGGCTATAAATATTATAATATTTCATGCTACAAAACAATTTAATTTGCTATGTGTCAGGAGAACAATGAAATTAAATAAATAGGTTTTTTTAAAGCATATTTTAGTGTAATTATATTCCATAATATTTTTGCTGGGTTTTGTTAACATTTTCTCCTATAAAGCAGTGCATAGGTTCTACCATACCATTGACCTAGTAGGCCAGTGACTTCACTGGGCTCTGTGCAGGATGCTGAGTACCAAACCCGCAAGTCTGGTCCAACCCAGTACTTTACATGCAGATTTAACTTTAAGCATGTGACAAGTCCCATTAATTACTAAAAGATCACTCATGTTCTTAAAGCCCAAGCTCAGGTGCTTTCCTTCGCTGGGGTTAGACAGCTTGGCATCTTACGAGACTAAGCCCTGGGGACTTGATCCTATAAACCCTTTCTCATGTGATTACCAGAGAATTCCCAGAATTACTCATATGGACACAGAAAATAGATGCAATGAATTAGATTAAAAATACCCATTTCCTAGGCTCTTGTGTCCAGTACTTGCATCTGAACTGTACCTGTGCACTGCAAAAACCCTTTTGACGATGTGGCGTATCCTTTTCAGGCATTTTTACTTGCTATACTTAGAAAAGGGGCAGTAGGTTTGCCAGCAAAGCTGTTCAGGTTCCGTTCAGCTGTAAGACTCCTACAGGGCAGACGGTTTCCTGTCCGCCCCTCCCCATGCTGGAGAGCTGGTGATTTGTGCCTTGAGGGAAATGGATCTGACAGGTTCCAGCACTTCCCCAGGCACCATCCCCTGGTGCTTCCCCAGTGGTTCCCACAGCCCTTCCTTCCGGTAAGCCTTGAGCTTACCTTCACTCCCTTCATTTTAAGGTTAAATCTGTTTATTTCATAAATACATAATCCTGATGGTTACTTACAAACATCAATGTTAACTTCATAGTAAGGGGATAAATCCCACAGCGTTCTACCTTTCCAGGAGGAATAAAGTGTCTCCTAGAGACACGGCATTCTCTGTCAAGCCTTGGCAGCTTGAGAGGCACATGCTGAATAACCTCTTCCTAAAGATGTGTCCTAGCAGCCAGATGTAGGTCAAACACAGTAGTCAAGAGAAGCAAAAGAGCAAAACAATGGGCTGGATAGCTCAGAGAGGGTGGCAGCACCACAAGTAAGCTCTGTCTCAAGCAGCCCAGGTCTTTCAAGCCAATGCCATCTCAGCTGCCCGAGCCCTCCCTCATGTCTTGCAGATCAAGCCACAAGAGATGACCTATAGTCACACTGCAGAGGCTCCAAGGAGATCAACAGCACAGTTCATTCCTTCATTGTAATGGCCTACTGTAGTGACTGAAACATTTTTCAGAAGAGCCTGGCTCCAAAGTCATCATACCTCTATTTTCTCAAATATAGTAAATACAGCTATGACACACCAGTGGAAAAATTACCTTTAAGTGGCTGCATAGCTTCTGAAATTACAAGAGCCTTGTGTCTGTGGGATGCTGCACATGCAGCCTATGTTCCCATTCCCAGTGACAAGAGCCAGAGAACTCAGAAAAATAGACTTAACAGCTCACAAAATTGTCTTATCTTGTTCAGTTGCTACTGCTGCCTTAGCCTGATGACTAGAGCCAGAGGGGTTTGGCTTCAGCGGGCTTTTGATCAAAACCCAGAGAGGTTCCAAAGCCCAGTAGCTCCCTCATGCATCTCTCTCCTAATTATGCAAACTGGCTCAGCCACACAAGAACCAGGAGTAATCCCGAGTGATTCATACAAGCCGTCTTAGCTGAACAACAGAGTTCTCCTGGTAAAACTGTGAATATAAAATACATGTAGTGACCTGTTCCAGATCTTACAAATGAAAGAGAAACTATTTACACAAAGTTAATCCTGTAAATTCTGCCAGCATGGCTATGGAGTTAAGCAGCAGAAACAATGTTTTTGTTTTCTTGACTGGACTATTTATAGAATATTATTTACTTTTCTAGAAATGAGTGTTTTATTTCCATAACTGCAAAATCATGAAATTCCATCTGAGGGAAAATACACATTTACTCACAGTCACTGAGCTGAATTAGTCTAAGAATTTGCAGCTTATCACATGTAACAACACCCAGCAAGGGCAGCACAGGATTGGAAGGAGAGGTTACCACAGCCCTGGCAGCCATGACATGAAGAAGGCCAGCTCACCAGTGGCCAGAAGTACAAAGCAAGAAGAATTACACTGTGAAAAACTCGAGGTATCCTTCCAGCAATTACACTGCACAGCCAGCCTTTAAAAAACTGGCTCAACAATTCACCTCTGGTGAGTCTCTTTATTTGTATATATGGGTATGTAACAAATTACTTATTTTTTCATCATCATCCTGGTACACATAAGCCCAAGCTGTGCACCAGAGCTTCCATACCAGTTTTGCAAGGCTTTCTGCTGATGGCCAAAACATTTAATGCTGGCACTTTGAAAGCTTGGCAAATGGCATGATTTATTCAGTCATTTATTTTTATTTAGAGGTCTCCCATACCCTTCCCAATCTCTCTAAAAGTATTTATTAGATATCTCTTAGGCGCTCTTCTGAGTCAGACAAATGAGCTTGATGTTTTAGCACCTCCATTTCACATACTGAGAAGCTGAGAGAAAAAGACATATTCCACTGTCCCTGGCACTGTGTAGTTCTGTGTGGGGCACAGGTGATGCAAGGATGTGACGGTGTGGTACGACTTGAAGTGCAGAGATGGGCACCTCTACTGCAGATCAGCAATGGGACAAATGCATATTTCACTGCAGGACTTCTATGTCATGATTCTGCATCGGTGAATACATACAGAAAGGGACAGGTTCTCTGGTATTCTTAGTGCCATGTAAGAAAAGAAAAGCAAAATTTATCTGGCCAAGGATTGGGACCAGCAAAGGTATAAATTGTAGGTAGAATTTAAAGGTGGTGGATGAGATGGAATAAAGTGGTTAAATGTGTGTATAAGAGAAAGAAGCTAATTCACAAGGAGGTCCCACACTGATGAGTTTTCTCTTGGTGACAGAAAGTCACTTTTGCTAACCCAAGTCATGGTTGGATGTGTAAGTGCCTCAAAGCAGTAGCTCTTGCCTGTGGTGCCATGTCCTGCTGTGAAGACAAGATTAGTGGAGAATTGGAGCCTACTGTTTCGATTCAGTAGCACTGATGGACTCATCTGGAAGCTGCAGGCTTAGCTGATGAATAAACACATACTTAAATTTAGGCCAGAAGCCCAAAAGAAAAGGTCCAGCAGAATTCAGTATTTATATTGGTATTTAAAAAAAAAAACCAGCAAAGAAAAAACCCGAACGCCTTCTGGCATCCCTGCTCCCAGATTTGGATTCCCAATGTAAAGCATCATTTTGTTCCAAAGTGCTGTGGAAATGTGACGTACATGATAGACCAATACATGATAGGTACATGACAGACCAGTCTCGGGACTCAGCATGGCCAGGGTGCAGATGTGCTTTCTGACAAATCAAATGGGAACTGAAAACCATCCACCCTCCCTGTCACAAAAAGTTAAGGGGTATTTTTTGTTTCCTTCTACATGGGGTGACGAAAATAAAGATGGATGAGGATGGGTGAGGATGAGATCTACTCTGGGCTCACGCCAGCGCAGGTGCCGCTCCTAGCAAACGCCGGCTGGAGCGCAGGCTGTTCCTGCCGCGGGGGAGCCCCGCCGGGAGCGGCCCCGGCGCGGAGCTCCCGCTGCCCGCCGCGCCCTCTGCCGGCCCCGCCGCGCCGCTGCAGCCGCCGCGCCGCCGCTCCCCGCCCCGCCACAACCGCACCGGCACCGCCGAACGGGGCGATTAAACACCACAAACCCAGGGGTATTTAAAAGAACGCATTACGCAAGACGAGGAGAGTTGGGGGTTTTGTTTGCTTTTCAACACAAAGTACTTCAGAATGCAGAAGAATTTGAATAAAAAGCAGATTTAAAATGACATTTTAATTTCAGAATTTTGGAGGGCCAGGAGCAGAACTCACAGAAGTTCGCTAACAGGCTATTAAAATTCATCTTACATGAGAAATCCAGACCAAATCATCAGAGAAACAAACCTGCTCCTGTCAAGTCAGCTCCACCCCAAATGAAGGGTTCATCATAGCAAATGTTGATAAAAGCCATGAACAATTAAAAAAACCTAAAATAAGCTCTACGCAAAAAGTATCTTTAGTAAACTCATATCTGCAGAAATCTGTCAGAAGTCTGAACAGCTGATAGGTTTATATTATAGCCTTCTTCAGGAGTACTGTATCCAATTCATCTGCATATTACAGACATACTCTTATTAGGCACCAGAATTATTCTGCTGGTTATGATCCTAAAATGGTCTTAATGGACCTTAAAAAGGAGCCACAGGCAGGTTCTATAACATAACATGACCTTTAATTACAGAGATAATAGTAGGAAAACTGTCAAATAGTATGAAAAGTTTTTTTTTAATAAGACATGTGCCTCTCTTTACAGTTTTCATAGCAAAACAAAACTGCTGTCTTGTAGTACAGAACAGGAACCAAAGTGTGATTGTGTAGAAACTGCTGAAATCAAAAGTGAAACTAGTCAATATCAATTGGCGTATGGGACAAAAAAATATAAAAGGAAATTCTAATGAAATTAAGTGTTTTGAATTTTTTTTGGCTCTAATATCTTTGAGTGAAACTGGGCATAGCAACCAGGAACAGAAAAAATAATATGGAACTCAGTAGAACTGTGTTCTTTCTGTGTTCTTGGGTTTGACTTCCAGCTGTACCACAAACCTCTGGTTAAACCGTCATAGAAGTAGTTTATTCTCTTTGTCTCTCATTTCTCCATTTTGGAAACAAAATACCCCCTTCACTCTATTTTGTATATCTGGACTGTAAGTACATGGCTAAGAAGACTTCACAACAAGCCCTGGGATGATGATCTAACATGCTGCTTGAGTCTCTAGATGCTATCATACAAGTGATACTACTGCAAATTCTGTTCTTTGGTTTTTAATGCCATCTTAACTTTATCTTGGTGAAGTGCCCCATCTTAAAGACCACAGACCTCCACAGACATGCTGAGCATCTCCCCCAAGATTTGGGAGCACTCCTCATTTCCCAGGAAACACACAGTAGCTTGTACAATCAGTCACAGTCTCCACAAGGTAAACTGAGATGCTTTAAAGAGATAATAGCTTATCTGTAAAGATTTTGTTTATTCATCCACAAGCACACTCACCTAGGTATACACCATATGCCAGATTAAAAACAGATCAGGCATTGTTCAACTGGAACTAAAAATCTGTTTTCAGTACTTGCTTCAAACAACTTTACCATGGTTCATAATAGCAAAAGAAAAAAATCTTTGTTTATAACTGGTAAAAAAACCCATTTCTGGAACACTGGACTGCCCAGACATAAGTAACAGGACAGACACTAGAACAGGACCCCAGCTCATTCTCAGCACAGTAGTAGCTACTCTACTCTACACCCTCCAAGTAGGTGGGAAGGCTGCCCACTCTGAAACCTCACTGTGGGCTTTCAGTCCAGAACCAAAGGACATCAGTAAAGGCTTTACAATCATATTCTTTAGACTTACACACCATGTGAAATAAAAGCTCTGTAGGTATGTATGTATGCACCTATGTTTAGACATCTTGTAAGACTGAAGTAGGACACTACCAATTTAAACTCCACCGGCGTTTTTGGCCACACTCACCATATCTGTTCTCGTCTGCGTAGGTGCAAAGCTTGGGTAATACCTGCCTGTCAGCAGGGTTTACTGTAGGCAGTACCATTTCCACAGTTTTGATAGCTGACCCAACGCAGAATCATGATACTACCCAGCACCACGAAACCACTAAGCATATAGGACAAGGATCAATTATGATTTCAAGGGGCCTTGGGTCTAATCCAGGATTTTCCTCTCATTTCTAACCCTTCTCTTTCCAACTGCTCTGATTTTACCAAGGGCCAGAACCCTACTGCTTGCCATCACAGCAACTACAGTTCACAGTGGTGGTAGAGTTAAAAATTCCTCTTTTTCTCCCACTCCACTGGAAGAAAGGCTACCCAGCTCAACCCTCTCCCTCACCCATTCCCAGACTTCTCATGCTCAAGAGCTGAGCTCAGTTCTTGGTCTTTTACTGGGCAGGAGAGCAGCCAGCTGAGTGAACGTGGAAGCACGAGCTGCTTACAGCCCTCCCACTGCTCTGTGCTGAAGTGCCATGCAAACACCACTGCTCGATTCTGCAGAGAACCAGGTTTCCCATACTTGGTTGAACAGAAGTCTAGTTTCACAAATATTATGAGAGTATCAACACCTAATAAGTTTAAAACTTTGTACCTAGGAAATGTATCTGGGAAAACATAATCCAGGAGTGCAGGACAGGGTGGGATCTGTCTGACTGGGGAGCAGCTCTGTGAAAAGGGACCTCAGTGTCCTGGTGGACCATAAGGTCAATATGAACGAACAGTGTGCTGCTGTGACAAAAAAGAATAAAGCCAACAGGATGCTGGGTTGCATCAGCAAGGGCATCACCAGCAGAGATAAAAAAGTCATTATCATATTCAGTGCTTGTCAGGCTATACTTGGAATACAGTGCTCAGTTTTGGTCCCTGCTATACCAAAGAGAGGTGGACAGTCTGGAGGGGGTCAAGATGGTGATCAAAGGCCTGGGAAGCCTGCCATATGGCTGTCTGAGAGAACTGGGTTTGCTGAGGCTTGAGAAGAGAAGGCTTAGGGGAGACTTTATCACTGTGTTCCAGTGTTTAAAGAGTGGCTACAAAGATGAAGACTCCCTTTTCACAGAGTCACATGAATAATACGAGGGCTAATGGGTACAAGTTACTCCTGGGGAAATTCCAGCTGGACACGAGGAAAATTTTTCACATTGAGAAAATAATCTCCCCAGGGAAGTGGTAGATTCCCTAACACTGGACACTTTAAAGTTTTGGCTGGACAGGGTGCTGAGACATCTTGTCTAGACTGTGCTCTTAGCAAGAAAGGTTGGACCAGATGATCCTTGAGGTCCCTTTCAATCTGGTATTCTATGAATTTATGACATCACAGTATTAGCAACATGTCAATATATTGCCCGTGGCCCAGGATTTGTTTCAAATCTGTGCTAGTGTTCACAGGACAGTGCCACACTGTAATGACTCGTGTAGCTGCTCATAACCATTACAAAAATGAACTCAAGCCATAATGCTTGGTCTTGATGATAAGAATATAACTTATAGATAAAAGATGAAGACCAGGCCATATGAAACTAAATGTCAGGAATACTTAGTGAAATTCCTGAAGATCTGGTCATAATATTGACTATTTTCAGTAAAGGCACTACCACGAGTAAGTACTGGCAATACTTTATTTCTCCTGCATTATCTACTGGATAGGTTACTGGATGGGATGGAGGATGCTTAGAAATAGCACAAACATGAACACTGCCAGACCCTTGAACAGACCACTTTAGTAGGGCAATGCATGCATGTAACTCTGAATATGGTGGCAGAGGAAAATAGACATCTAAAGACTGCATCAGCAATTCCTATTCCAGTGTTCACACCTTTAGAACTTTGGCTGTAACTATTCTTAAAACCAAACACCTTCATTTTAAACCAAATAAAAGCAACAGATAAGGACAACAAAAGCACCATCTTGTATTAAGAAGCAGGCATCAACTGACCCCAGGAAAAACATTACAGTGCACCTTGCATTTTACAAAAAAACAGCAGACATTTGGAGCATTATGATTTTCTTCACTGGGTTTTGGTATTACCAAATGTGAAACTCTCACTCACTGAGTTGTGTCATGCACTATGTAGACCTGCAAAAGTAGGTTATAACTATAAATACTATATTATTACTAAATAATTTATTGTACCCTCAAACTGCTGGCAAGACAATAGTTTGATTCTGCTTACTGACCAGCCAATGACTAGCTATGACTTACCAAAACAAAAATCTGAGCTCTGTGTATCTCCTAACTTCTGAATACAACTTATTGCTACAATAAACCACTCCAAGAGCCCAGGTGCAGTCCAAACAAGTATCCATACCCTTGGAGCCAATCCCATTGACTGCTGGAATGGCAAACTTTGGAGCAAAGATCCTCTTCTATTACAGTGGTTGTCTTACAAGAAGTACTTCTACACTGTTAACATAATACAACTAAGGTTTAGCCCTGATTTGATGTTGTAGAAGTGCATTGCTTGTATATGCCATAAAACAATTATAAATATACATAAAAATATATCAACAATTCCACAGCCTCCTCTATAAAAATCAGCTATTTGCATATTAACCAAGCATAAACACTCTCTAGCTACTGAGAACAGCTCTAGGGAATGAATAGAATGCCCAAGCCCTAGGTGGAATGAAACTATGAAACATGTAGATTAGATTTGTTTCAAATGTATTTTACATGTCCTTCAGCTGTCATCTCTGTGCTTTTTAAGAGATCTTAAATTTCCACATCTTTGCCCCATACAACCATCTGACATTTAACTGAGCACTAAAGAAGTCAGCATTAGGTAGCTTCCTAGGTTCAGCATTAGGTTTTACAACAGTATTCCCCTCCAAAGCCTACAGTATTTCTGCTGTCCATGTTGAAAATAAATTATACTCTCTTTCTCCCAAATTCTCAAAAGCTACCATTAAATGGAGGTCCAGTGTTTTCCATAGGTTTTATACTTTTGAATCAGAGAAGGGAAAAATCCCACTTTTGGCTAGTGAGTCCATTCTGGATATGCACAGATGGAGTGAAATTATTTTGTGGTATAACTGATAAGGGAAGTTAATCACTAGATAGAAATTGGTTGGAAAATAGATTTAAATGGCAGAGCAATATAACTTGCCTTATTTGGTTGCCACCGGCAATGCAACAAAACTAGCACTCCTGAGATGCAGAGGAGGTGTTTATAGCAGTGAAAACAACACAGAGACAGACATGCTGAGGTCTCTTTATCTGATAACTTTGTGGTAATTGCCTTTCATGCCCTGTGGCATGTAGGATGCACTAATTTGGCATTCAGTGAGTACAGCAAAGAAGAGTAATACAAACAAAAAAGAGTCAAACTCTACCCTGCTGCTTTACCTTACAAAATTACCAAGGCACAGCAGTACTGGCATCATCACAAAGTCTGAGGTAGGCACTTCTATGAGCCAACATCATCCTCTTCCTAGAGTCCAGTCTCATTTTCATCAATGTACGTGACTGATTTCATCAGCTCTTTCCAAGCAGCTCTGCTGTGAGGTCTAGCTCTATTTGCTGGCTGAGATTTTGCCCTTGGTTTGAACCCCAGCTGAATGGTTATAGGCATTTCTTCCTCTTGTCCAACTGTCCACTGATGTCTCCTATACTGAAGGAAGGGAGTTTTCAAAAACTGTTTCTACCAGAATCAACGGGAATTTTGCCTTTGATTTTACTGGGTTTAGAACTTGTCTCTGTTGCCCTTTCCTCTCTCTTCACCAACTACTGCATAGAAGCAAAGTCATCACTATTGCTGAGCACAGCTCAGTTCCCAGGCACCTTCTTCTGTCAAACAGGTTTTTTAAATATTCTTAATTTACATTTGGGGGTTTTCTCCCATACTTTTTATACTGACAGTGTCTCACCTCTTAAAAACCACATACAGCTGTGAGTATATGTGTTCCCTCTTTCTCATAATAGCTGACCCCAGAGACTGCAAGCCTTTATTACTAACTGCAGGGAAGAATGCACAACACTACGCTCTACCTGACACAGCTGCAGCTCCTCCACATCTGCTTTACAGTCACTCATTCAGCATCCAGACTCATCACTTCAAGTAGTTTAATTGTGAGAGAAGAGTAGCAAGGACAGGAAGAATGAAAGAATAATGGACAAAGGTACACATACAGAGAGACAAAAATACACAAATGTGGCATATGCCCAATATTTTGTATTATTTGTTGTTTATAATCTGGTCATACCCCTCGTCACCAGCCCCACTAAGACAAATCTTAGCAATGTACTTACTGTTCTACACACACAGTGGTTTTTTTCACAAAGACTAAGCAGCAGGCACCAGTGAGACTTTGTGTTAGTAATGCACCGAGGAAATAATTTGTAATACATTGATTCTTTACATCCTTGTGAATTTGCTAATAGAGGCCAGGATTCAACCCTACAGAAGGTAAATTCAGCTCCCATTGCATTCAATACAAGTTGTTCACATTTTCATAAGGGATTAATTGTATGCAGAGGGCTTGGTGGTTAAGGTTACAGGAAATCAAGTAAGATGCAACAGATGCAATGAGAAATGGTTGAAAAGCAGCAAAGATAAAGTCCAAGGTCTAAATGCCAGGTTTGCATGTATGCCAGCTGCTCTGCAGCTTGGGAGAGGCAGGCAAACAAATACTTACCAGGTTTAATTTCCAGCAGCTTCAGCCTGGAATCCTCAGGGGGATGCAAACGCCTCTTTTTGCGCCAGCAACGTGCTGGGTATGTGTACAGCTGACCTGGGGCCAGGCCTGAAGATTAAAGGCAAAAAATTAATCACATTTCAGTTTGTAAACCACAAGCACTGTCTCTAGCACCTTTGTTCTTGCCCTTCCAGCATCTCCTTGTTGGAAGGTTCAATCCTGCAAATCATGAGGCAGAGTTACACACTCAAGGCATCCAGTGCTCCTGAGGCTCCTCAGCACCTCTTGGGATCAGGCCTACAGAGAATCTAGGTCTCACTTAGACACTTCACTCAGCTCACTGAAACCAGACCTGCACATAAATAATTTGTGATTTCTTCAGGGTAAATAGAATTTCTGACTCTCCTGGATCACAAGGGCGATGCCTCCTCCATGGGCAGAGAAATCCCCTTGAGAGAGAAGAGATGAAGTTCTGACGTGCAAATGTCGAGGCCCTGATGCACAGAGCAGCTCAGGAAATTTGCGTCTTCCAAATGGGAGCAAACGAAGATCCAAGAGGTCTGACTCTGTATTTTTGCTTACATTCTAGACTTTTGTCTGAATACCAATTCTTCATTTTGACCCTTACTTCCTCATGCCAATATCCTAAATGAGAGAGGATATACAGCAATAATGTTTATATCATTGCATGTTCCCTTAAATTGCATTTGGCATCACTGGCTTTTGAGCTGCCCTAGCTCTCCTGACAGACACCCTTCAGCCAATGCTCAAGCTATACTTTGCTCTCTTGCATTCAGGACACAGCAGGGCTTTGTGAATGCATCACTACTAGGGGCACAGAAGCACACTGACAAGTGCTTCAAAGCATCCTCGACTGCCCCAGTTAGTCATGACACACAGAAATACCCAGCAAGACAGAGAAAACTTGGAGGAATTTAATTCTGTCTTCTGCTTTCCCTGCCCTCTCTGCCCACCAGTTCTGCTTTGGCTCCTCTGCCCTTCTGCTGTTGCTGTTGTCTTGAAGGAGCTACAAAGCATGACTGCAATTCCAGACTCATTGTCCTCAAAAACCAGGTAAGACCACATAAGAGAGAGGAGAGGAGTGGTGTTGCTATATCTGAAACTGTACGAACAGTGAACAGCTGGACAGCATCAAGGGGTGCCAGTAAATCAGAACAGCTCAAGGGCAGGAGGATGGCCCAAGAGTTCTCTCCTCTCTTCTGATGCAGCCAGGAAAGAATATCAGCTTGGGAACTTCGGGAATAAAAGTGACTCACCAGACCAAATGAGGATAATGAAAAAAAAAATATCCTGTTACTTGGGGATGGGGAGGAAGACACAATAATATAATTCACCTCGAGGGAATGTGCTAATCAAATTCTGCAAGTGAGTTCCTAGTTTTTAATATTTCAGCTGTTGGGAATGCCAGTTCAGACCCCATCACCTTCCACCTACTTCCAAGGCCTTGGAGCATCTACAGCATATTGCCTGAGTATGGCCAAGTGATGGGAGTATTTGCAGAGATCCTGGCTGTCTCAGGGAACAGAATGCTATTAGACTTGGACTTTTCGTGCCCTTCTTTCATAGGTGCCCAGAAAGCTGGGCATTGTGCCCATCCCAAGAAGGACACATTTCAGAACAGGTTGCTTAAGACCGGTTTGGGAATAAAAATGTGAATAACTAGGACTTACACAGTGTTTGGACACCCTTCTTCATGCCACTTTGCAAACATTAACCACTGCAAACAATTGCTATAATGATGAGGTGGATTGTGCCTGGCTCTGATGTGAGTAATTAAAGAGGTGGAGGCAAGAAGCCCTACCCTTTCACAGCAGGTCCTGGGCAAGGACTGGAACACAACATTGAAATGGGAACTACCAGATCAAAGCAATAGGACAAAGAATCAGCCCTCCACTGCATGGGCCTCCACAGAGCAGCCATTTGAAAGAATAAGTACCACAGCTTTTGTCCCAGACAGAGAGGAGCAAAGATCTACTAGTTTTGGGGGAGTATCTGTTAATGTGAGCGCTCTTATATGAAAGAGCAGCTCTGGATTCAGCCAGGACAGTGAAAGCCAACTACACACTACATGCTGAAAGCCCAGCTAGAAACTTGAAAGGAGAGAGGTAGGGAAGCCTCTTCCTTAGAGGGTGGCAGGCAGATCAATAAGAGACAGATGATCCAACACCCACCCCTGCACCCCTTGAGGTGAGCCCTCTGTTCCTACTCACAGTACACCTGTTCACTAATATACTGCCATCCAATGAACTTAAAACACATACCAGATTTTCAGTTCATTCAACCTATCAATGCTACCTTCATTTCTCTACCCTGTTCTCCATCTGTGTCTGCGCCAGCTCATGTGAAGTGTAGATCTTACACAAAGGAGAGGCAACAAGGAAAGGGTCAGTTCTGAATGCTCTGAATGTAGCTCCTTCACAGGCGATCTTGCAGTGAACATGGAAATAATGCATATTACTTTCTTCAGTCCTCTGTGGGTTGTCTGTCCCTCTGGTACCTTATAGGGCAACCAGAGAAGGTTCCAACCATTTGCTTACAGAGGAAATAGCAGAACCTGCAGTGAGTTATGTTGTTTATCTCATTAGTGTAGGAGAGTCATAACTCAAAGCTCGTGTGAAAGGCCAGGGGAGGAGGGGAAAAAGAAGGAGTTATGTGCAGTATTGTGTGAAATTAACCCTGAACTGTTTATCATGAGATGCAGATTTCTGACTCCTTTAACAAAGAGGACAGCAAGAACTCAGGTTAATATGCTGAGTTCCTGACTCTCCTCTGTTTTTCAAGTCTGTGTAAGTGAAAAGAGGTCCTGGAGCTTTGCCGTCTGTCTTTATCTAGTTTTTCAGGTTAGGGACAGTAAATGGTAGTGAGCACAGCACACAAGACAGATACCAGGATGGCTGGCAGAGAATTTTCAGAGCCCTTTAGTATGGGCATGAGCACATTGTCTACAGACCAAAACCAGGCATGCTAAAACTGCAGAGGGATGCCTTGACTCACCATAATACTACAAGAAATAGATTACGCAAAGACACTCAAGGGAGCACTAAATGGGCTAATAAAAACCAAGAAAGAGGAAAGCAAATATGGGGGAGGAGGGCTGCTTCATTTCACACCGATTATTCTAATTCAAAATAACAAAGTCATCAGATTTGGTGGCCAATGCAGATGCAGGAGACTTCTTTCACTTGATACTCTCTGTGAAGAATGTTCCACCATAAGTCTCCAGCGCAGACCTGCAGGAGAAATGTCACCTATCCCCTTTTGCAGGGCAAGCTGCCAAACAGTTCACTACCAGAAATGCAGAAGGAAAGATTTGCAGAATGAATTTTGCTCAAGGTAGTCCACAGAGCTTGCAGCTGAGAAAGGCAAAGCAGGACATCTTGGTTCCTGGTGTGATGTTGTAACACATTTATGATGATTCCTTCTGCAAGTGCACAGACACCAATGAGACCCACACAAGACTATCTATGTCTATCTTTGTGGAAGACACTGTTGACAAAACATTACTTGTGAATATAGTGGATGTATACCTGTGTATATACATATATATATATCCATCTTCTGACTGTGTTCAGAAGGATAAAAATAGCAGCACCTTACTCATAACAAGATGCTACAAGAAGAAAGAAAGGAAGAAAGGAAGAAAAAGANAAGGAAAGAAGGAAAGAAGGAAAGAAGGAAAAAGAAAGAAAGAAAGAAAGAAAGAAAGAAAGAAAGAAAGAAAAAGAAAGAAAGAAAGAAAGAAAGAAAGAAAGAAAGAAAGAAAGAAAGAAAAAGAAAGAAAGAAAGAAAGAAAGAAAGAAAGAAAGAAAGAAAGAAAGAAAGAAAGAAAGAAAGAAAGAAAGAAAAAGAAAGAAAGAAAGAAAGAAAAAAGAAAGAAAGAAAGAAAGAAAGAAAGAAAGAAAGAAAGAAAGAAAGAAAGAGAGAAAGAAAGAGAGAGAAAGATAGTTTTGCTAAAGCATAATCTCTTAGGAATGGGGAATTTTCAGCTGAAACAAAAAACTTGACTGTGGTTATGAAGCAATCCTTCAAAAGAAGGGTTAGTGCAGAAGTTTAGACAACTCCCCTCTTGTGAACCACGTTCAGCAGTCCCTAATTACCCCGGCAGTTTTGGTAGCTGAAATACTCTTAGGGTATTTTTAACACTGTAAAAACACCTGTTGTCTCTTCTGCCAGAAGTGGCTGCATTTTAATATAGGAACAGTTTTCTGATAGTACTGCAAGACAACAGTAAATCTACTTTTGATATTTTGGGAATAGGAGGAGCGCAAGGATGCTTCCTTTAGTATATCCTAGGAACGGGAGAAGGAAAGTTTCAGCTAAGACTCAGCTAAGCACTTTTCAGAAGTAGCAATTGCTTTCTTAGCCCCAGGAGGGTAAAGGAGCATCCTATATGTTCCTCCCACTTCATCTCCTGTAAACCAGACAGTGGAAGAGATTAGAGCAGGCTGCACCTTCCCATAATTTCAGATCTAGAATTTGAGGGGGTGGACGGTGAAGGTGGGAGGGTATCAATATAGTTCAGAGAACTGGCATGTATTTATGCACATGTGTGCATGTCATACTTCCAGTGCCCATGTATCCTAGGTCCCTTCCTGCCTGGATTCTCTGGGCTGCACTGAAGGGGAAAAAAAAAGGTAGAAATCCAGTTTGGTGCTGTCAAAATATCTGTTCCCTGAGCTAATTATTGGTCAGATACTGAGCTATAACCTAGCCAAATTCCCCCGGGGGTTCAGAAGGACTCCTGTCTGAGCAACATCTCCAGTCTTCAAACTGGTGATTGTCCTTTGCCTTTCAAAAAAGGATTTCAGATGGATTTAGTCTAACAAAGGAACAACTGACCAAACTCTACAAAAATAAGTGGTTTTTTCCCTTGAGCTTCACTGAGCTGTGGAACAGGCATTAGCCAAAGCTCCTTAAGGAAATATACCAACTTCTTTCTGTACCCAAGGGAACTGCAGCTCCAGAACTGCTATCCAAGTTAACTTGTCCAAAGCAGAACCAGGATTTATAGGTATATTTCTAACCACCAGAACAATGTTCATTCCATTAACTGGACTCTCCTATATTTTACTTCAGTTTTATACCCTTCCCAATATAGTTCCTTATTTTCAGCATTCATCTCAGAAACTCCCTTTTCCACCTTGGAGGTAATTCCAGTCCTGCTTAGAGCAGAGCATTGAGTCTTCCGCTACAGACTGGGATCGATAGCTTGAAAAGAGCTACAATGATGCAGCCTTAGAAACTACCATGTCAGGCACTTCTTTGCATAGAGTAATTAGCATGAGCTCTCTGCAGTTACCAAAGGAAATCCCCTGCAGGCACAGAGGTTTAGGCAGTTTCTCTTCTGTGTGGCCTGTAGCAGGTTTGAGTTCCCATTAATTAAACCCCGTGAGGGCTCAGTGGCCAGCCCTCCATACATGCACATGCATACACAGGCACAGAGCTACCAACCTGGTCCCCTGTGCCTCTTCTCCATCCAGATGTAGCAGTTGTTCTGAGCTACCCCAGTTTGCGAATCCAGGAAGGGAAGGCGGACGCTTCGCTCGGCACAGAGCCGGGAGTTGTAGCTGCGACAGTGCTCAATTGCTTCTTTGTAGAACTGGTCCCCAAGTCTGCCAAAAGAGACAGACCAGACAGTGAGAATGATTGCACTGCCCCTTCCAACAAGAGTAGGAAAAGGGGCATGAAAGGTTGGTTGGTTTGAAAATGGACAAACAGAAAAACTTTGTCTGGACAGATGCAAATGTTGGTGACATGAGACACTGCTGAAACAGATCATGCAGAAAGTGATGTCAAATTCACCAAAAGATCAGGCTGCCAGGAACCAGACACAGATCTTTTCAGATTAGTAGCAGTGTGGCTACTGAATGAGCAAATGATGCAATCACACTGGCCTATGACCCTGGGTCAGGCCCATGTACACCACAGTGAACTCATTTGATTGTTTCTCTTCCCCTGTAGTTTGTTCAGCCAGTTCAGCAAACCAGCCATTTCAACCCCATGTTACAGCAACTACTGCAGTATGTTTTGAGCAACCAGAAAGCCAGGCAAGTTTAGAAGAACTTCGCTCCAGCATTTCTGGTGTCAAAGAGCCCATAAGAGCAAAGACCATAGTCCTCTTATTGTGTGCTTCTGTGACATGGAAACACACCCCTTAATCACTAGAGCCATATCTGCAATGGTCAGACTAGATGTTTTGTCATAAGCCTTCCAGAGTTTTCCACAGTGAAGCCTGAGGTGCCAAGAGCAGCAGGCTATAACAACGACCAGTAAGATCCAGCATGGCAAATGCTGCATTTCTCTGGAGCCCAGCGGGAAGAACAGTTCTAAAGACAATGTCACTTACTTCATAAATAACTGTTCGTTCAAAAATACTGTAGAACCTTCATCTTCCCTTGAGAAAGGTTTAAAAACTCTGCCTGCTGGAGATTACCAAAATCCTCCCTCCAAATTTCTCTAAACAGGGAAAAGCATCAAAGTAAAGCTACCCTGAGGACACAAAGCAGCTGTCATGCTGGAGCATTGCAAAGTAGGTGGGCCACACTGCTGAACCTCATTCTTGATCTATTGTCAAGGTGAAATTCAGTCGTGACACGAATAGCTAGGAAAGCTACCTGTTAGGGGTAAGAAGTTCATTAGAAAACAGGAGCAGAGTGATAGATAGCATAACTTGCTCTGACTCTGATATTCATTAGTGTGCGAAAAGAGTATAGCACATGCAGCAAGCAAGCCAAAGGGATGCATGCACAGAGATAAAAGGGAGTCCCTTTCCTGTTCTATTAGTTGTTTTGCCCACTATCCTCTTCCACAGGCACAACTGGCATTTTAAAATTTTGTACCCCTCTGAATGTCAAATCAGTGCAAATTGCTCTGTTTTACCATCTGTAATTGCTCTGTTTTACCATTGTGGCTCACACCTTTTAAGTGACTCCTCAGTTGTACCTTATGATTTACATGGGGGTCAAACTCTTTTCGTCTTGGCTATACTGGACCAATATCCTGTCGCTGACAGGGCCTTAGGGAAGAACAAAAATACAGCAAATACGAAGGGAGGCACCTCTAGTTCCCCCTTCTCAGTTCTGATGATCAGAACTTCATTTACCCAAGTCTCAGGTTTTCCAACGATGGGGAGATCAGAACATCCTTTGGCTACAGAGACTTTGTAAGGGTTTTTCAGAAGTTTTGTGCAGCAGTGAAAGTCTGTGTGACCATGGTGCCTCTCAGACTTGTCCTCCCCTGCTGACCACCAGCTCCTGGGCAGCTGCCAGTGCAGGGATCTTTGGAGGGCAGTTGAAGGAGAGAGCTCTCTGGACTGTGCAAGCGAGTGGAGGGTACAGCCATGGGCAGAGCGTGTACAGCAGGATCCCTCTGGACACTGAATCCCCTGCAATGACCTCAAATGCCCTTTTCCATAAAAAGGCAGCGGGGGAAGGGAAGGGGAGCAGGGGAGAAAGGAAAAGATAAGCTGCACTACTATCCAAAGAATGTGACTAGGAAGAAATGAAATCTTATTAAAAGCTGTAATTAAAGTTGTACACTTGTGTAATCAAAGTCAGTAACAAGGAGACCCCAGCTGATCAAAGATTAACAGCTCTTTCCACAAACACTTGAGTTTCCTCAGAGCTATGTCAGATTCCTTCTGTATTAAAGCAGGGATGCTCTGTAACTCTAAGGAGTTTATTGGCAAGAAAAGCATAGCTGTGTGACAAAAAATTGCCACCACTACATAAGTCTTCCTTATGCCAAAAATCACTTCAGTGATTAGAATATGCACACTACAAAGCATCCGTATTAACAAAGACAATACATCTCAGCAACCCAGATATAGGATCTGACTGGAGATTGCTTCATTTTCCACCTCGCTCTAAGACTGAAAATAACTGTAAGTCTTCAAATGTAAAATATTTGGCTTTAAACCACATTATCAAGTAGAGTAAATTTCAGATTTTTCTAAGAGGGAGAAAAGGGGTTTTGAGATCCTAATGGCAGAGAAGCAACCAAGCTAATGAGTCAAATTCACTCTTGACACAATCTTGCAGTCTAGCTGTTTCATTACATTTATTTTAAAGATTTTAAATATTCATTTTTTGCCTTAAAGAAAAATAACAGTTTAGAAGTATTCAGTCACCTCCATATTTTAAGAAAGCTTTCCTTGGCTCCACTACAGCAAGCATGATCAAAAAATGTAGTTCTCTAAGTATTCACTGGAAAGATATTCAGATACAGAAACCTTGAGGAATTGCCCTGGCCTTAATTATAGATTGAATTTTTTTTTAAAGTGACAAATAATCAAATATAGGAAATTAAAGAAACGGTATCTCCTTATGACACTTGTATGCCAGTGGTAAACAGCTTCCCTGAAATTACATTGGGGTGCCTAGTTGTTTTGTTTTACCATTAGTCTTTATTGGAGGGATTCTGACTCATTCCAAACTTCAGTTAACTTTTTTTTTTTAAAGAACTTCAAACTTAGAGATATTTTTCCATTTTTTGTGCTACATATCTCAACACAGCATGTTTTATCTTATGCAGGAAAAACCAGAAAGTATATTAAAATCAAGGCAAAAAAGGGGAAGTATAGTCCTATTGTGTTCATCACTGCGGAGTCAGGGAGGTGGGACAAATCCCAGCCCCCTCCCAGGAGGTTTACAATAGAACTGGAGAACAGACAAGGGTGGGAATAAGACCAGAGAGCACATGAGCGCAAATGAAACTCAAACAGATCAGTTGAGTTTGAGCAAGTGAGATGCAACAAGAGAAAGAAATGAATATTATAAAGTGTATCATATGGCAGAAAAAAGATTAATTATCTGTTACATGTTTCATAGTTTCCTCAAACTGTGTTGCTATGGAAGACTTACACTTCAACTCCTGAAAAAGTATCTGCAAAAACTATGGGGAATTTCCGCATTATTTTTATGAAAAGTATGTATGAGTCAGTGCTGTGCTGTGACTGACTGCAAGGGTCAATTCTTCCCTTTGGACAGGGGAGTTAAAGGTCACACCACAGACTTGTCTAGATTGATATTAATGACACAAAATCATCAGCATATGTGCAGATTTTAAAGATGCTGGGGAAAAAAAAGCAAGGAGCAGACATGAACAACTGCTGGACAAGGAAGGCAAATCATACTGAAGGCTGCATAACTGGAAATACAGAATACAGTTGTCAGTATACTGTGAAAAGCACACAGCCCTTCAGTACAGAGGCCCAGGTGAAACCCCAGATGTTAGGGACAGGCACGCCCGTGACACGGCTGGCAATTAATTAAACCCCGTGATGCACTTACATACCAACCCATGCACACTAAAATAACCTGGTTCTGGCTGACTGATAAAGCGTCCCGGACTCAGAAAAGAACAACTCATGCCATTGCATACTTCTGCAAAGCTGCATAGGAGAGGTAAATGTTTAGTACAGGTTAGAGGCTCTTTATTGGTGGAAAAAAGTGGGACTGAAACTAAACAGCAGGCTGGGAGCAGTGGAAGATCCGTGTGAATGGGGAGGTGAGCACTCTGAAAGCACCAGCAGCCCTGTGAGTGCTGGGACAGCGATGTGAGGCTGGTGCAATTCTGCGCAGCCTTGCAGGTAGTCACTGCCATGACAGCAAATACCAGCATGGAAGATCACACTCTGCAACATCCTTGAGGTCACTGTTCTTTTAAGTGTTAAGAAACTGAGGTTTTCTATCATGGAATTAGGTCAGCTAATAACAAAGTCAGGGAAGAACAATTCTTCCCTTCCCTCAATCTTTGCCTGCTAGCTCTAACTAATCCATAAGATATCTGAGCAGACTCCAACTTACTACTTTTCTGTATAGTACCTAGTGCCATGACTCTGCTGTCTAGGCATGCCTTCAATGAGACAAAAAAAAAAA
>VXBT01005598.1:530692-592278 GCA_013400235.1 Oriolus oriolus | reverse complement strand
AAAAAAAAAAAGAAACCCAAGAACTTGCCTGTCTTATAAGCCCATAAATTAGCAACAAGGACCAAGAGCCTGACTTCACTCCAGATGTTCAAGATGTTTGTTCTGTGCTGACAAGGGATCTTGATGGGCCCTGAAAGCAGCAGAGCAGCTCTCCACCACTGCTTCGCAGTCCATCCTGCAAAGTCACGTATTTTTGAGTGCACTTATACCTTTTACAACGGCTATAAAATAGGCAGAATCCAGCGCGCCCCTCCTGCAGTGCCTACCACAATTCAGGTTAGTACCCAGAGAAGGTGAGCACTCACTGAAGACCTATAACCAGCCATGCTCAACCATGATTACAGGTCCACATCACCCCAGGAAAACTTGTGTAACAAAGAACCAGTCCTCCTTAAGTGCAGCTGTTAAATTTCCACCAGAACCCTCCAAGTATGAATCCAGATTGTCTCCAGTTCTTGAGGCCAGGCCTCTTTCTAGTCATTTCCCTCTAAACCCATGCTCACTACATGACTAGGCAAGTAAAAACCTGATAGCACAGGAAGAAATGACTAGTCACATAACAGAAAACAACAGACTTTTCCTTCTACAGTTTGCAATGGTCCTCAGCCACAATCAAAATTGTGGGACTGGCTTTCCTTAAGACCATAGAGTTTTCACTTACTGTACATTTAGCCTCTAGTCTTACATTTTAGATCATTTGACTCATTTGATTCTGTGAGGAACAGCAAGGACAACTGAAAAAGACCTTTTAAATCAGAACTTGTTCTTCAGCAGCACTGCCATCCAGTTTCAAACTGAGTGAGATCTGAGAAGTGGTATGAGAGAAGTGATGTAATGCAGCTTCAAAAGATACTTTTTACTCTCCTTTTGGAGACACTCATGAATGAGTCTGCAAATGAAGCACCAGTGAGATCTCAGGCCTTCTCACAAAGTTGAGCAGAAACTAAGAAATCATGCAGGCACTACCTGAGCTATCAGGTGCCTGTGACACTGGAGACCATCTTGGACAGCTACATGTCTTGGCAAGTGTTGAGAGATCTGCACTGAGCTGGCTATACTCATTCCTTTCCAGCAGGTCCCATGAGGCCCCTGACAGGCAGCTGCTCCTTCTCTCTATGACCTGTGACATGAAGAATGCCACGGGGCTCAATTCTTCAACCATTTCTATTTAATATCTATGCAAAACCTTCAGGGAATATGATGAAGTATCTGGGCAGCAATGCCAGCCATTACATTGATGACATGCAGCTTTATGTATCTTTTTCCCCCTCATGCTGACAGCACTCTCCCAAACCTCACAGTGTTGAAAGCAAGGGCAGCATAGCTGGCAGAGGCTGAAGTCAGAAGAGATTGGAATGAGGCTGAGTGGAAGTGGGAAGCATTACAAACTATGCACTAACATTATTAATGTGGATAATCTTATAGACACAATCACCAAAAGGACCTTCCTCTTCCTCTCCAGTCAGTGTAGTTCTCTTCTCAAGCTGTGGCCTGGCCATGATCATGTGCATTTCTCCCATCTGGACTGACCTGCTCTGACTCTCTACCTCAGGCTAGATAAGCAACAAAGACAGAGCTAGCTGCAAAACTGTGGTACTTACCCTATCACAAAGCAAGGCAAAGAAGTCCATAGTCCCCTGCCTGTCCTCATGCCTTCTCCTCACAGACTCTGAAACACCACTGATTTTCATGAAGGGCACAGTGGACTAAGCTCAAGCTGCTTGAATGTCTGCTTCTCCTTTCTAGACCCAGATGCAACTGGAAACCTGTGCTTAACAGAGTCCAGTATCACCAGGCTTCTGTAACCTCTTCAGACAGCAGATGCTCAGTTCCAGAGCATCTTCCCTGAAGACATAAAGCATTCTGCTTTGCTCATCCTCGCATTAAGTTGCAAGAGGCTAACATAACATTCATCAAAAGATCCAAGCAAAAGAAAATATGACATATTCAAGAGTGTCAGACAACTATTGAGCATTAAACAACAAAGGGCTGGCTAGGCCCCTCCTTTGGCTGCACTCTCTGGAATTTCTAGTCAATAGGCAGTGCCTAAATGCTACAATCATGCACACTTTGCAACTGCAGAAAGGTAGGACATGGTGAGTCAAAAGGAATAGAGAATGGCCTCTGTGGTGTTACGTGAAGCATAACAGACTGCTCAAAATCCTACCACAAACTGTAATGGCAAGCCAGAAAGTGCAGGAATGTGCCGATTCAGTTTTCTCATTGTGGTCCATTGCATCTGTCCCTGCACGACATTTTCTAATGATGTAAGGGGTGTGAACGTGAGCAAAGGCAAAACAGGATTTCCAGATGTGCTACAGAATGACTCAAACTTTCTGGGCTTTCAGTTTTTTAACATAAACTTGGCAGCTTTCTAAAGACTCACAAACACATGTCTATCCTACACTCTCCGAGAGCTAGAGTTATTGAGATAGCTATTTCTTTTCTGTACATACTGAGTAATTTCACCTGATGGACAACAGGAAGACTGTATAACTTCCCTCATCCTGGGAGTCAGAGAAAACAATGGCTAGCAGGACTCTTTAGGTAGTAGGTAGACAACACAAATCAGACCACAAACCAGTATACAAAGAAGACAGTGTTGCTGGAGCAGCAATGATCCAAGGGTAAACAAAAGACTTTCCAGGACAGTTAACGCCTTTCATTGGAAGAACTCATGCAGACAGGTCAAAAGCTTCTAGCACTTGTTCACTGCTCTGTGGCAGGTGCAGAGATTGTATGTGGTTCAAGGGATTAGAAGCCATTGGAGATCTGATGACAAGCTCCTGAGTCAGCACTGGCACAGCCCAGACATTGCAGCAGTCAAGAAGATGCCCTGAGCTACAAGTCTAGGTTGAATCCCAGATCAGTGTAAAAGCAAAAAAGTGAGGTTTTTCAGCACCCTCATCCAAGCACCCAGACTTCGCCCGTCTTCTATGTAGAGGGGCAAAGAAATCCCCTTTTTCAGGTATTTACCAGCAGACTTCCCCTGGTGGGTTGGAACTCTCTGCTGGCTACTTGTGGCCAGAATCAACAGGGTACTGGTGTGATGCTGATTCGTAACAGAGAGCACAGCCTCGTAGAGTGAACTACATTCACTACTCTGGAAACAGGCTTAGGCTGTAATTTAATCCACTGTGAAACTACAGGTATCATCTCATGCAAAAAGTCTGTCTTTGAAAAAAAATGACAAAAGGTAGGCTTAACTTACAATTTGAGGAAAATTGATCTGATTAGCCCCATCCTCACAGGTATTGTAGAAGTATGAGATCTCTGCTGGCATTTCCATTTAAAGAAAAGAAACAGCAGCACAAGTTAATACTGCCAAGAAGAGTGTGGTACATGATGGTATCTTGCTGAGAAAAATCTGACTTTCAGGGTCAAGAGCTGCAGCCATCTTTGTGCAAGAATAAGGATCAGAACTAGAGATGTTCCTCTTCCTGCAGCTGTGCATGACACTACTCAAGGCCTGCAGCCACATTCCCAGCTCTGAAAGCCAAAACGGTGGGACAATTCTGCCCATCTCACTCAGCTGTTAACATGCAGAATTGTTGGCTAGATACAACAGCTATCTGTGTATGGTACAAGCTGATGTGCATTTATGAAATCAGGTATTTCAAATATACCTGACTGTGAACAATTGTGCTACAGTGCATGTGGTAATTTGTCCACATCTTCTCTTACTTTACTTTCATGTCCATGAAGAGGCATCAGCAGCAGTTTCCATGACATACATCAGACTACCTAAGTTGTTTCCAGGGACAGATATTGCATACAATCTCTATTAGACTCAGCACAGTGACCAATTAGATTAATCTCAGAGGCAGACTCCTTGGGGATATCTCAGAGCATCTATTCTTTCTCAGGCCAGAGTTTCTGTCTTAAAGAGATGCAGCATCATCCAATTAAATGAACAACAGGTGTGAAAGGTAATAACCTAGACCTCTTCTGTGTCTGAAGACAGCACTCAGAATTCAGCTTGGTCCTAACCTCCCCTAAAAGGTCAAAAATTCTTTCCAATTACTAAAGGAATGAACTAATGAAAACTTCAGCAACAGTATTAGATTGGACATGACAACATCTAAGGGATTTTATATATATATTTTTAGAAAAGCAACTCAAGCTGCTGGAGCTTGGGGTCACCAGAATTCTGTTTGGCTTAGTGCAATGATAGTCTTAGGGGCCAGATGTAGTCAAAGACAAAGTCTATCCACTCAGCTCCCATGGTTCTGATTTCCCACAGTGGTCCTATCTTTTGCATTCCTGGTAAAAACCATAATCTATCACCCAAGCTGGCACCAGGAAGACAGCAAACCAGACTTCTACAAATTGCTCTGCCGTGACTTCCTTTGTAGCTTTAACAGTTCCCCTGCAGAACACGGGTAACACCCTGCACTTACCTCACTAATAAATCGTGTGCATTACTTCAGGCACTGTCTGTACTAAAAAGATGCCCAGATCAGGAACAGAAATCCTCTCCTAGCTCTAGCTGTGCCAGCTAAAAATATCACCCATTCCCTCCTACCCTGCTGCTTTTCACTGCTTGTCTCCTAGACCTTACTGCTCCCACACCTCCTGCCAGTGGCAATACTTGCATGAGCACTCCCTGGCTCAGTTCAAGCAAGGCCATTCGATCTGTTTGAGCAAACCCAGCTGACATTGCCCAGAAGAGCTGAGGGCAAGCTCACAAAACCCCTTCTGCCACCAGAGGTATCTCCAGCAGTACAACCAGGTTGGGTTAGTCTTCAAGTGGCACACTTGTTTGTTTGCAATGGGGAGAAGTCTGTCCACACCATCAGTGGTGACAGCTAGGTCACTCAGCCAGCACAGCCCTCTTGGGAGACACAACAAATGCAAGTGGAAGTTGTTCCCTACTCCAGTTACATCATTGGCCGAAATGACATCAGCTAAGCTGACAAGAGTGTTCCTTTTCACATGTCTCTGAGTATTTCATCTTCCCTGAAGCCACTTATCTCCACCAGAGCTCAACAGGCAGTGAGATGCCAGGAAAGACCATGGGGGTTTTGCCCCACCTTTAAGCCAAGTCAGAGTCCCAGCTCTCCAAGCTCTGCAGCATGGTCCTGGTCTGAATGACCTTTGTTAGCCCTCGTGGAGGTTCTCAGGCTGGGATTTCCCCTGCTCCTTGTGCAGTTATTTAGTAGACAAATATACAGTGCCATTCAATCCAGGTGGCAGAATTTAAAAGACATTAAAATAAACATGCAAGTAGAAGAGTAGTACAAATATTCCTAAATGGCATGCAAGCTTCCCCACTACACTGAACTGTTATTACATTAATATTTTAGGTACCTCTTGTCCTTTCACTAGAAAGAGTTAGTAAGGTCACATTTTTCTGCTGACTTCCCTCTTTTGTAGGAACCTTGTATCTCCTGCTGCAAAGGAAATGCCGCTCCAGGAAACAATCCATTTTGCCCAGGTGAAAATGATCCCACAAGTAGCAATGCAGAGATTTATATAGATCTAACATAAAACCACATAATTATTAGAGTTTACTTTGCCCCTGAGGTCAGCCTTGGGAAAAAAAATCAGCTAGAGCCAATACTTTAAAGTTACTAATCTTGAAGGGGTAGCCCTTTCAGATCCTTGGTCACGATCTATGTGTGACAAATTGAATACACATGTAAGAAAACACTAAAATCTACTGTACCCAGTCAATGATTATCAACCACACAACACAAAACAGGAAATCATATTTTCTGTTCTCTACAAAGTCATCTCATGCCTAGATAACTAAAGTTGTGTTTGAGTTACTATTTCTCTTAAATACACAGGAACAATCATTCTGTTACTTGTATAAATCTACTGGCTTTGGCAGACATACACCAGGGATATACTTGACCCATGCTATATAGGAGAATTCCCAAGAGAATTGTGAATTAGATTTCCTTTTCTCACCTCCTTCGCCCAGCTCTATCCACAAATGGAAGTAGGGCAGATTACGGTCATTCCTCTGGTGAAGTATCATTATTACTCCTCAAAAAGCAATGATAAAAACTATAAGAGGTGAAACAGATGCATCCAACACATCATCTCACAGCTTCTCCAGCATAAAGAACACCCTGTATTGAGAGCACACTGGAACTAACTCAAAGGTCTAGGCACAGGATCTTCTGCACCTGGAGCACATCCCATGGGAGCAGAGCAAACCATCATTGCAAATACTCACATAGAACTCTGAGGAGTGATGTTTCAAACACCTGTACCCTGGTTTCTGTAGATACTTATGCAGCACCTAAGAGGAACTCTTCAATAAAGTCAAGAAAAAGTACTTGCCACAACCAGCTTTCAGAAACTCAAATATCTGATGGATCTTCCCAGACAAATGGACTTTCCTTGCACCTCTTTTTCTTCTGACTTGCTTCCTGTTCTCAGCACCACCTTAACTCAAGTATCAGACTGAGGTGGTTATTACCGTAGAACAGTTAAAGCAAACAGAAAAGCTTTGTAATTCACGTAACAATTAGCAAACCCTGCAATACTGTTTTGCTGCAACTGTCACTGCAAAATAAAGATCCTTTCTTCTGCTCAAATAACTTACTCTTTTGGCAAGTCTGAAAGACTCCAGTTGTTTAATGCATAACCCGATCATGCTAGGGCAGACCTCAGATTCATTTTTGTTGTTGAAGACTTCCATGTGTTGACAGAGGTCCTCAAACACTTGTGATGAAACCCTGCCTGTGACCAAGCATTCGGTCCCAGTTCAGCACAGCATGTTATTGAGCGTGCAAGTCCCCATCAATTCAAAGTTAGGCAGATACTTGAATGTCTTGCTGAACAGAGATGGCAGCTGAACAGAGAGCACATGCTTCAGTGCACTTTTAGAATGAGATCTTAAAAGCAGGTACACATGGGTAAGGCTGTTCAGGTCAGTTTATCATGTTTTCCCAGCTGGAACTAGCCAGAGCTAACACATTGGTTCCATTTTCTTTCAGGGATGTAATACACTGCAGTAGTTAAACCTGCAGGTCACAGAAGTGTAATCTAGGGATCATGAGACAGTCATTAATCAATCAACCAGTGGAAATAGGAGCTGGGTAGATATCATTATCTCTGCATTACAGATGAGACATGGAGAGTTTGCATAACAAAGCCATAGAGAAAGAGAAGTCACTTTTCTTATTTCCCAGTTTTGTTCCATCTTTTCCTCTGAAATTTGTTTTCTCACTCTGCAAGACTTCCTTCCCCAACTGCCATCCAGCAATTTTCTTGATTCAGAGACAAGGCTGACACTATGTCATGCTGAACACTAGTTGAAGCTCTTCTATACAAAAATCAGTTAAAGAAATACAAGAGTAACCTTTCGTTTTTTCCAGATATCCTGTAAAAGCTACCTGAACACTGCAGTGACAATGACAATGACAAGCAAAGACAATGACTAAACAAGAGTTTGGACATGGAACTAAGCTACATACAGAGTCTCCACTTGTCTGCACCCCAATTAGTACAGAATGGAGACAAGCTTCACAGTGGTCTACGAATAGGACAAGATTGACAAGCAGCTGAAGGAAAAGAACTGCAGGAGTCAACTGTCAGAGCAAGGAAAGGTTACAGAAAAAGAGAGAGAGAGAGGTTAGCCCATTGCCCTGGAGTAATGGCTAGCCTTTAACACATGGCCTCTGCTCCTGTCAGTATTTCTTCTTGGACAGGTTATCTCAGGAATTTATGCTTTCCAATAATTACCTTTCAGAGGGCTCTCACTTATCTTGCAAGAGGAATCCAACAGTAACCTGACCTGCATTGCTCATGCAATCACCATCCACCCCCTCTAACCTTACAACCCATCTCTCAAAGCAAAAGCAAGCAGCTCTTCCCAGACTTGCAGCGCTGCATCAGCAGGAGTTGATAAAATTGCTTGGTGAAGTTGATAAAAATAAGAGTTTTAATGCTTACAATGTTACATAAACATTGACGAGCTTGCAGGCAACGAAGTAAAATATTACCAGCAGGTTAAAATACCTCGTGTGGTAACATTATATTATCCAGAACTCAAGATGAACAGTTGTCTTGCACCACCATAAGAAGCATTTTTACCTGAGGGCAAGTTTTATTATTTTACTGCAGCAGATCTCAGAGCAAGTCAGCATTGGCTTAAATAAATTTTGGGACTCACGGGGCCCTCTAATTAAGCTCTCCTCCTGTAACCCTTCCAATCTACCTTTCTTCCACTATGTGAATCACTTTTCTTCTTGAAACATCAATGCCAAAGAGAAGCTTTTGCTTTTGGCATTCACTCCATAGCCATTTCAGATGAACTTGTCGGTCTTTGCTAAAGTATATGTTATTACACTCAGTTTAATTATACTCCCATTCATGCTCTGATCAAGGCCCTCTCAGGTTGGCTTTTTGTGTAAGAGACTCCATTACATCCAGTACAAGCTGATGGGAACCAATTTATTCCCATTACCACAGCTGGAACAAGGAGAAGGGTTCTTATTTTCTATTTTGGATTTAATGAGATATCTCTTCAGCCAGTCAGTAGTGATAAGGAAATACTTCATTATCAATTTCTGAGAAAATATCAGGCCTGATACAAGAAGTTAAAAGCCATATAACATCCATCATGGGACCCTGTCATCAGTCCAAAACATATGGCCAGGGCACATAAACCATTAAATCTCTGTTGCAGAGTGGATTTCCCTCAAATGGGCTTGCAGCCACTTTGGGCAGGTACCCAGAGGAATCTTTCTTTCTTTTGCCTACACTGGCTACCCGACTAACTTCAGCCTGGAATAATGTCCATGCCTCACTCTGGCTGCATTATTTTAAAGGAGTCACGTATTGAATTCAGACCCATCAGAACTTTGGACAAATGCTCTCACACACTCTTCCCAGGCATTCCCATACTCCCATAGGAACAGGATGGCACCACAAGAAAGAGTTTGATGTGGGGAGAGCATAAGAGGGGAGGGCAAGAGAAAGCTGGTCTTCCCTCATTAAACTTCAGTAGGTGCCTCGGCCCAGCAATGCTGCACTACAGTTTGGATTTATGTTTCCCAGAATTCACAGCATAAAGTTTTCTCTTTCTGTTTTGAAGGGGGAGGAAGAGGAGAAAAAACACATTCCAACCATTTGGCACAGCAAACTTCCCCAGCTATCCTCTGGGAACAAAAAGGGAGGGAAAAAAAAGGCTTGTCACCATGCAATTTAAAATAACCCATCTTTGCTGGCTCCACTGTGTCTCAGGGGTAGATCCAAGTCTTAGCCCCCACCCATTAGGGCTGCAGGCCCAAAACATTTGACATTCATCAGGAGAAGCAAAACAGCTCCAAGGCAATGAGAGGGGGAAGGGAAGAGTGCCTCCATGGGCAGGAGTTGAGAAGGGAAGACAAATAAAGGATCTGCAAAGAGGTCACATGTAAGGAAGGTATGGAAGTCTTCTGCTTCTAAGGACTATCACACACACACATGAATCCTCTTGGTGTAGTTGCTACTGAGCACAAAGCAGGCAGGTAAATGCCTCCTCTGCCCTCTGTGGGGTGATCTCCTTTGTGGTTAGCTTGGGAACTGTGATTATTTGATAGCAGCACTGTTGGCTCTGTCACTTGAACAACAGAATGATGATCTCCTTTCTCTCCAAAGTGTTCCCTCTTCTCCCAGAAGAGAACCACAAGCCACATGCATGGAATGCTAAAAAATCTAATCATCTTTGGTGAGGGTTATGAAATAAAAGCCTTTCAGATACTTTTTGGAGTTTTTGTGTAACATACACTCATCAGTTGCACACTAAATCTTTCTCAGAATAAACAGAAAAACTAGGAGACAGCACCATGTGACTCAATAAAACACAGGACACTTTTTGCAGAAAATGGAAAACAATCTAATGTATTACACAGCTCAGCTTGAGTTCCTTAGAACATCACATCTGGGTTCTGAAGGAATCAGTAGGCTTAATCAGAGCCTCTCTGCTCAACAAACAAGAAGGCTTAGCCAATATTTCAAAGAACTAGTGATTGTTCTTTATCTTTGATGTAGTCAAAGAGAGAAGCAGAAAGATGGAGAGATGGAAGGCAACTCTTCTCTCCAGCAGTCAGGAAGAAAACACAATTGCAGAGCTCTACAAGCTAATCACAGTGACAACCTGACAGTGCACTAAAGCACCTGCTCACAGCTTACCATCAACATGTAACAATGATGACAAAGCATCAACCACAGCACAGCATCGGGAACCACACCCTGGTGATTATGTTGCTCCCTCTCAGTCCATTCAAGAAGCAAACTTTTCAGGTTTATTGCTCATCTACAGCATTGCCTATACACAGGTTGCATATATTTACAAATTAATCACTGCCACATGGATTCTTGCTTTTAAGGCTGTCGTGAATGACTCTGAATATTTTACTTAGGAGGAGCTATAGGAACACATACGTGGGTTTTGAATACAAAGAATGCCTGGTGTTCATTTGACATTTTATGTGTTGAGATACAACTCTTCCAGGTCATTCTTGTTGTGGGGGTAATGGAGAGCTAGGGGATCTCATAACTTAATTTTCATGTGACTTCTTGCCAGAGAGAAGTTCAGTTATAAGAAAAGGATACACTTGTATGAATGATAATTTCATGGCACTCTTACACTCCTTCTTTTGGTCTAGCAAGCCAGAAGACTGAAGGAAAGAAGGCAAGTCCAAGTGCAGAGCATAGTACAATAAAATGAACCTTAGGTATAAAGCCATCTGATAAACAGCTGGTATCTGTGTCTCCAGCCAGTGGCATCTTAGATGAAATTATGTCTGTTCCTACTAAGTAGCTCCTACTCCATTTTACCCTTCATAAGTTTGTCCATCAGCTGATGAGGTTTCTCAGTTTTGTCTGGTGCATCCAAAAGTGGAGAAACAGCTGGAAACTGCTGCAGCATCTGGAAAGCACCTGTGGCAAAAATTCCGAGAGGATTTTGAAGTGATAGCTATAATTTACTATAGGTATGGCTATAATTTACTATAGGTATGGCTATAATTCACTATAGGATGACATGGTTTTGAGATTGTTCTTAATTTTCCAAAACTGACACTTTACAGAATCTTTATGCTGCATGCTTGTGCTTAGGTTTGTTTGCTTCTCTGTTTTCTGTTAATTCTGCCTGCATAAAGGAGAAAATCTTGATAAAATATTGGAGAAGAATCCCAGAATGCATGGTTCCACAGAAAGAAGAGGACTAAGTTCTAGCAATATCCACCTTTTAGAGAGTTGATAGTGTCCCGAAAATGGCAGTAAAAATGTAGCTTGTCTCTGCAATTATCTGCTTCCTTCAGGGTTGCATGTTCTTCAGTCACTTGAGGAACATGTTTATATACTGTCCTGAAAGACCAAACTGGCTACTGCAGTAATATCTTTCCATGGGATTGCAGCTGTCAGTACATTTTAATAGAGGAACAGTACAAAAAAAATTTAAAAGATGGAAGCAGAAAAAATACAACTTTCTTTGGTAAAACATTTAATATTTTAACAACAGGTAAATTATGACAAATTACAATTCAGCTTCAGTCTGGGTTTAAGGCCTGAATCTGAACTGCAGAAACATCATTTCCCCATGCCATTGTACATTTGGTTGCCATTAAAGCTTGCATAGACTGAGAACTCAGTATCAATCTCTCCTAGATTTACACTCACTTTACTAAGGTAAAGAGCTGCACAAGATGGAAGAAGAATGAGGCCACAGCATTGGTGCTGGTATTTGCCTATGTATTGAGGGATTTTTTTCAAAGACTGTGAGGTTGAAAAGACAGGTATCAAATCAAATCAGTCCAGTGGGGAAACTTTTAATCATGGCTCCCACTGAACAAAACAGCAATACCATTGGGAATGACAAATTTGAATAAGTAAGGAAAGATGGCAAGAAAAGACTGAAAAGGGAGCAGTAAATGGAACAGCACACAGCAGGGACTGTGTGTCTTTGAACAACAAAGGACTGGAAATTACAAACTGAAAAATGGAGCCCAGTCTCTACCAATTCCACAAAATAATGCACAAGGCATTTAGCACGCAACGTTCCACAAAAACAGGGTACAAATTTCCAGTATTCTAAAAACATTTAAGGTCTATAGTAAACAAAAATTACCAGGACCCTCAAGTCCTATAACCTGCCCCAGAAAGACAAAACTGGCATCACCAGTGTTCTAGGGCATGCAAAATTCCAAGGGATTTGTGGAGCAAATGTGCTTAGATCATGTCAGGAGGTGATCCATATCCCATGCTACAGAGAAAAGCAGAGAAGGAGACCAAGAAGACACTAGCTGACAAAGCATCTCTAGGACTAGGACTCCTCCTATCCATCCTTCTTTTTATATCACAATGCATACAAGGGATGATCAGACCTCAAAAAATTATATAAAGGCCCATTCCAAATGATAGAGCCAAAACATCATGGTAGAGGGAAGCAGGAAAAGGTAGGTCAGGTTCAATTCCACGTGTGCCCAGATTTGGAAGCTTTGCAATGTAGCATTTGATTGGATATTTACCAATAGGTTCCATCTTAAACTTGAGATTCAGGCACATCTGTTTTAACTGGAAAAGTAGGCAGGAAGGGGACTAAATCCAGGTTCAAGAAGCTTAACCCCTGACCTATAAGGAAATAAGTCTTTTTTATCCTGATATCCCCACCTTTCTTCCTATATTCCAGCTACCACCCACACCTGGTATTTAACAGAATCACAGAATGATTTCTGTTGGAAGGGACCTTAAAGATAATCTAGTTCCAACATCCTACCATGGCACGGACACCTTCCACTAAAACAGGTTATTTTCATATTTTCCTCTTTCAAAGCAGTGAAGTATTTACAATACTTCCAAATCAAACCACTCAAAAATCATGAGTTGGGTCCTGTTTCTGAGCTGGTAGATTATTTTAGGTGTAAATATTTCTACAGCCAGCAGAGACAGAAATTTCAGCAATAAAACTGGAAATCTCATGTAGTCCCTAGCTTCTAGGAGCTGGAGTTGCTAAGAAAGCAACATATTTTGAAAGCATTAACAAAATCACTCTCAAATGCCTAGATAATAAAACCAGATTTATACTAGTATGTTAGACACTAGCACACATCTTAGCAAAAACTGGCAATTTGAATTGAAGGAAACCTCTTTCTCCACCAGGAAGGTCTCCCTCAAATAAACCAACTCTAAATACAGTCTGTTTTTCTCTTAGGAAGAAAATGCTCTTCTAGAAGAGGACTGAATCAGTTCCTGTGTACTTCAGAGTACTTTTGACTTACATCAGTGCAAAAGGAGAATCAGGACACTTTGTACTCTTCTTCCTATAGCTCTGTAACAACAGAGGACATTTTAGAGGGACTGACAAGATTTTTAAAAGGGTGTACTGAAGGAGACAGTTTAGGCTACTAAAATTAAAGTAATTAATCAATCCAAAGGTAATGCTCATCATGCAACTTATGCCTTCACAGACTGTGAAACTTAAATTTTGCAATCTGTTGCAGTCCCTTGGAACTTGATTCTGTGTTGAATAAACCAGAAATGTAAATCATGGGCAGAGCTTGAAGCAGCATCAGGAGCCCTTCCTGTATTTTATTCACCCCACTTTGATTCACCCATCATGCCCCAAGATCTGCTGACAAAGTTGAAGTGTCAAAACACAGCAGAAGTCCCATCCCACTACACCCTCCAATGACTTCCCCACAGCTACAGAGTCAAGACTGGATATAAAAATGGCTGCTCTTTTCTGAACAAATTGGCTTCTCAATTTAGATCACAAACATAGCTTTGATTTCCCTTCTCCCTTTCTTGAAATCCCCCAGGTAGAGGGTCTGAAAATGTGAGTCACTCCAAATAGTAAATCTAATTGTTTCCAATTCTACCCCACCGAAAATCCATTTAATGCCACAGGGCTAAACAAGGGTGGACTTTGTCCTACCTTTCTGCTATAGATAGCATTTTACTGTCACTGAGGGAATAAAATAATCATAAGAGCATAATGATAGCATGTGTTTTGCTAGCTGCTTGCTGTTCTTCACGTGGGGCAATCACTGGCAATTCTCAGATTTAATCTCTCCCCTTCCCCAACCATGCAGTTGATTACCGCTCTCATTCCCAGTTAAAAATCCTTGATCAGCGTAATGCACATAAAGGAGTCTCTGACCCTAGCTAAGGGAACCACAAGAGATGACATTTGGTTCTTTGAGAGAGGAGTAGATAAAAAGGAAAAATGACAGCTGGAGTCAGGAGGAGCTAGTTAGTGGATTGCAGGCCCAGGAGGGTGCAGGGTGGGGGCCCACGAAAGAGAAACAATAAGAGACTGCAGCCAGACTGTTTCCTCTCCTTCCCTAAATCTCCTTTGAGTCTGTGAGAATGACTGCAGCAGATGTCAGGACCCATGGGGATCACTGCTTTCGCTTTCTTATCTCTTAAAAAAAAATGTAACCTAGAAAATAGAAGAAATATTGGAGAAAAAAGAAAAATGAATGAGTATCTCTGCTTTGACATGTGGGAATGAATACAAAGGTGAGCACCACCTTGTAATGACCTGTGGTATGTAAATACACTGAAGCCAGCGAGAGGAATTTTTCTTGTTCTGGTCCAACAGGGGCAAACATTTACAGGATCTGACTGGGATTAACCTGTGGTTTCCACTTCAGGATACAAAGGGGAAATACAATAAGCAAGCACAAGAAAAGCAGCAGTTGTGAGGAACGTCCCTGTGCTTCTCCAACACACACAGCACAGCCAGAGCTGGCTTGCAATCACACCTGGCAAGCGCCTTGGTTCTGGGAACATCCCCTGAAAGCACTCAATGTGTGTGTGTGGATGCGTGCGTGCTCGTACCAGGGGGTGTTTCGCATCATGCAGCACTGAACACACAAGAGTTCATCCATTTCTAGAACATCAAATCTGATTCGGCATTACTCAGGACACCAGACAGAAACCAACAAATATTAGTCAAAGGCATTTAAGGCCAGATTCCCTTGAAGTCCATGGAATTACACCAGAGAGAAAGAGCCTGGCTCCTTAATATTTGTGGCTTGCCAAATTGTACATCTGTGTTGGTTCTTTTGTTTTGGAGACAAAATTCTACAAATTATCATTATGAAAGAGGTTGATTTTTCTTTTAGAAAGATCACATTCTCAAGGCATAGGAAGAAGTCCACTTCCATCCACTAAATCTGTTTTACTCCATTCCACACACCCAGAGATGGACACCATGCTTTTTCAGACTTGCAAATATGTAAAGGTATACAGACACTGATGATTTTAAATGCTTCACAGTAGAAGTCACTCCCTGTCACAGAGGAACCTAGAAATGACAAAGTTGGATGAGCCTTCAGATCTTTCCAAGATTCATGTAAGGCATTTTAAAAGATATATTCAAGTTGAAACTGTGTGTTTTGCCTTTGTGCATCAGGACCAAGAGGAAACCCGGGAACTGCAGAAGAGGAGACCAAGTTCTGACCACAGAACACACTGGTGTCCATTTACAGAAGGGAAGCTGCATGTACTTGAGGCACACTCATTCCTAGTAGAGAGATTTTAATCCAGATTTTTCCAAAATCTGTAATCCCCCCCTTTATAACAACAGGTTTCAAAAACACAATCATTTGGAAGTTTCCCATTTCATCATTCTGGTAAACCCACTCAAAGAGAAGGAAGTTGTGTGAAGTCCTGAAAAATAAAAAAAAAGCAGCCCACTACGATTTTACTTTGATGGGCTAGTCAGAAATCCTCCCTCCAGACCACTTATTTGATTCAAAAGTAAAAAGTAGTTTACAGCAAAATACACAGCAGCTAATCAAGATGAACCTACAGGTCAAAATACATCACCAGCTCTGAATATTATTTATCTTGGAGGTGGCAACAATAGAAAGCAAGCAACTGATCACACAGCTTCTCCACCAATTAGGAACCAACATTCATCTCCTGGGTACAGGGGCCGAGATTAACTGGGCTCTTCAGCCTCTCCTTAATATTTCTCAAGAACCCAATAATATCCTCAGCACCTTGTCTAGCAAACACAACAGAAGACCCAGCACCAAACCCACTGCACAACACTCAACAGCAGTCTCCCACACCTGCACCTGGAGGGCAAAGATGAATCCTGTTACAGAAAAATGTCTGAGCACTCCAGTCAGGGACCGTGTTGGTACATGTTTATGCAGTGCCTTGTGCAGCAGGGCCCAAACGCAGAGCGGAGCCCTTGGGCACAGGGTAGGTTTCTTCTTCTTTCTGAATTCAGGAAAAATAATACAAGATAACAAAAGAGACTCAACTAATATGGTTTAGGAAGGAATAATTTATCTGCCTTCTCTGTAAACACCAGTAACTCATTACTTGGTTTTCGTGTTATTTTCATCTGAAAGGGAAACCTGCTATGATGGGAATGAACTCAGCCAAAACAAAAAAAACAGGGCACCAGTGTAACAGGGAAAAGAGACCAACAGTCTGAGAAGGGGAAGTAGTCAGCATGTAAGACGGGAAGGAAAAAAAATTAAAATAAAAAAGGAAAGGCAAGGAAGAACACTAATTAAAGACACAATGTGGATGCAGGAGAACACACAAAGATCCCCCCCCACCTCACCCCTGCCATCCGTATGACAGTGCTGCTTTGTGGAACAGAACAATAGGTACATTATACTAACATATAATTATCCCAAGAAGAATGATAGCAAAGTCAAGGCATTACATGAACATTGGAATATTGGATACAATCCCATAAGAAGCAAGAGGGTGGAGGAGGAGCTTTAAAAAGAGATTGAAACCTTCCCAGCACAGAACATCAAAGACAAAATTTCATGTTCTCTTCACATTTATTTGGGTTTTTCTTTTATTTGATGTGATGATTTAAACACAGTTCCCTTTTTCATGTATTTCTTGGCTTCTTTATGCTGCAGTTGGTTCCAGCACTGTAACATCCTCCTTCAACAGCATGGTGGATTTGACACAAGCAGGAGCTCAGCCCAGTGCATGACTGCACCATGTGTATAAGCAGTAGGAGGCAAGAACGGTGGATGGATCTGAACGCCAGCTCTGGACAAAGAAAAGCAAAGGGGCTGGCGTTCAGTGAATGCATAATCCAGGGTTACCAAGGCACAAGGCACACAAGCATGCAATACCTGTGCTCCCATTCCAATCAGATAGCAGGGTCTGAAATACAGGAAGCAGTGAGGCACAACTCTACACCTGTTTAAAACAGGCCACTTGCCTTGGTAGAGTTACGCAATATTGGGGAAACGCTGAAATAAAGACTTGGAGTTGTGTGGGGTTTTTGCTTCTTCTGTCTGTTTTTAAGAGACAGTATGTTGCATTAGATCCTTGACCCAAAAGGAGTGGAGTAACCTATCTATTCTGCAAAATCTGAATGTTCCGTCTTGATTTTCTTTTTAACGCAGTAGTAACTATGACAAACTGCTGTAAACAACTGTATCACATGGTCCAGGGACAAGGAAGGGGTATGCAAAAAAAGCAGACAAACATAAGCACATCTTCCTTTGGTCCTTCTAGGTGAGCTCTGCTCCTCCCTGTAGATACTACTGATTGAGCCTTTGCTTCCTCCAGAATGTCCAATCACTCCAGCACACTGTGTCTCCAAATAATGAGCAAAGATTTCAAAAAACTCCTGAAAACACTGAAGATCAGCCCTTGTAGGATGTTGCCACATGACTTGTACTCAGCTGCACTTAAGCCCTTGTGTTCCTGGTGAAGGCCTCCTGCCTGCAGCGTGGTCAGACACACTCCCAATGAGCTACAGGGTGGTTCTGCACTGTAGCAAGGAAATACCAATGCAAACAGTTATTAAAGGTATTTGCAGCTCTGTAGTGACAGGCTACATTACAGGGTAGCACTCAAGCACTGTTCCCTAATGGATTCAGACCTCATCATTGTGCAGTGTTGGAAAGGGAATACAGTAGCACCTTGACACGAAGCAGGACACCTCTGACCAGCCAGCTGATAGTGTTTAACCTCTGTGGGAAGAGCTCGGGGCTGTTGCTGAGTCCACATAGGCCCAGAATGGTTAGAGGCTGGGGCAAGCACCAAACTTAGCAGAAACCGTGTGGCCCTGCAACAGTGCAGGAAACAACCAGCAGTATCTCACCTCTGTGAGAGAAGGAATCCGGGCTCCTGTGGGGCTAAAAAGGCAAAGGGAACTGGAAGGGATTGTTTTACATTGAGGTAAAAGTTCAATTTGCCCTGCTCAAGGGAGGAGCTCCCAGGCTGGAAAGAATTTGGGACTGGGCTACTGGCTCTAGAGAAGTGAGGTCCAGTCCTTCAGCTGTGTGACCATCAGCCCTCTGTCTCTGTAATTGGGGCTCAACTTCTGAGCCAGGCAACTGCAAGGGGACGTAAGAGTGCGGCTGAGCCTGAACTTGGCAGGCAGCCAGCAGAACCTGAAAGCTTTTACACCCCAAAAGCCTCCAGTACTGTAATTCTGGGAAAAGAAAGTAGATGTATGCATTGTCTGCATATATCCCACTCGCAGCCCTGCCTGCAGCCACCGCCTAAAAGTCAGATCCCATGCTCAAGAAAACAGGAGCTTATTAAGCATTCTCCCACTTGCTTTGCTAATGGGTCCCTAAACCGCTCTCATTTTTTGCTGCCCAAAACCAGCAGGGAGAGGAATGGAAAAGATGCGATACATTCCTGTGCTTCATCATGCCTCCTCACACCAAGCAGACAAAAAGACAGCAACATCTACAAGAAAGATAAGCCGCTCTCTGTCTCCATGCAGCAGAGTGGGGGCCTCTCTGTTCCTGCTAACAGGTGTTGATACAGCAGCGACCAAGAAGTGCTCTCAGTTGCACTGCATTAAGAAGAAAAAAATTAGCATGACTCCATTGACTTGGGAAGAATAGTTCCTGATGTCATGCTTCTGAAGCTGTGAGCAGAATCCGGCACACAAGCAATTACAGAAGTAATTTAGAGAAGACAGGAATCATCCAAGACAGCCAAAACAACAGGGCAAAAATACAGCTTATTTAAAGAGAATGCTGGATAGGGCAGTGCTGACCCTTTTTTTCACTCTAGAACAGATAACCTCAGTAACTACAACCAATTTTATTTGGACACTATGTAATGGAAAACTTACCCTTGCCACTCACACTTCTCTCACTACAGACACCCAGCTGATCTCATAGCCCTCCTCCCTCTGCCACATCCACACATACAAAGCCTGCTTCTCTGGGCAGAGCAGCAACTCACATTTCATCTGTACCACGGGCTTCATTTGTAACTCTGCCCACCAAGTGTTGTCAAAAAGCTGGAAAGGATACTGGAATGAAATCTATGCAGCTCTTTGGCCTTCTGAATGATTACAGCTATGACACTTAAACCCGCTAATGTGCTAAGCATTTTCTGGCAAAGCTGGTGGGTTACTGCAGTATTTTGGGAGGGGGCAGGAGCTTGGAAATGTCTTCCTCGGGGAGTAGAAGAAGGAAGGAGACAAAAATGTAACAAAGTGAATTTCTCAGCAGTCTGATATTCAGCAAACTCCTCAAACTTGCTGTAACAAGGGTTACATTTCAAAGATCCAGAAACAGCTTCCCAGGACAAAAATAAACTTGTGTGTTCCTGCCAGGTGGATACACAGGACTGCCTTTTGATGAATGTCTTTCGATTTTCTAGAAGTAGTAATTCCCTTCCTCTTGCCCTGCTCTGACTTTAGTCAAAGCAATGTCTTGTAGGTTTATTCTCATGCTTTCCATTTTTTTTCCAGCAGAAATCACTCCATCTTTACATCCTTTTTTGACTTAAATCAGATAAGAGCCCAAGAGGTAGCCAACCCAGAAGCACCACAGGCTTCATTGTGTGGAAAACCTCCTGGTCTGAAAGTGCTGACCAACTGCTCACCATTCCTACTAAAGCAGGGCAGGTTCTGCTGAGGAGCTGGGCAAGGCACGGGGAGTCTGTCAGAGCCGCAGGCAGGCACCTCATGCAGGATGTCCCCACTTCTCATCATGTCTCCTCTTGCAAGAACTTTTGTAAGTTTCCTTCTCGCCCACTGTTCCTATACATTCTTATAAGAACCAGAATATTAAAGAAAAAGTGCTAAACTGTAGAGATAAGGAACAGCCAGAAACGAAGTACACCAAATACTACAGTATTTGACATCCACTCCACTCACACATGTGTAATGCTGGAAGAAGTGAACACCTCTGGAACAAAAGAGGTACAGGCAGAAAGCCAGGGCTCACTCAAGTTACATTAGTGAGCAGGACAGTTTTGCAAAGTAACAAAATTTCATGCTTAAAATTTTGTTACGGCCCATCTATTTGACCAAAGAGGGAAGGTAAAAGTGCATTTGTTATATGACTGGTAGATAAAAAGAGACAAAATGTGTCTTCCTTGAAGAAGATATTTTATGATGTGGGTTTCTTTACCCAATTAACAAGGGGCAGGAAGAGAGGCAATGGCTTCAAGTTGCACCAGGACAGATCTAGGTTGGATATTTGGAAAAATTTTTTCCACCAAAAGTGTTATCGAGTACTGGAACAGACTGCCCAGAAAAGTGGCTGAGTTGCTATCCTTGGAGGTATTTAAAAGACATGTAGATGTGGAACTCAGGTGCTGGGTTAACAGTTGGACTCAATGGTCTTAATGGCTTTTTCCAACCTGTATGATTCTATGACAGTCAACATTATGTGCAAGAGTAGTTTTTGACCCAAGAATATGTTAAAATAGTAAAACAGCATGTAACTGATTAGTAGCACTGGAAATATACAGAAACAAACTGAAGAGTCAGTCTTATTGCAAAACCAAGACCTCAGCTTTTTCTTTAAAGCTAGCATGTTCTAGAGGATATAATGGTCTCTCTTTGCCCTCTTTAACAGAAACAGATCTAAACAAAATTATTGCCCATGAGAACTTTTAGTGGGGAAAACCAGGAGTAAGCAGAAATGTCTGATTAGCAGAGCTACAAGGAAGCAAGAGAGGAGCAAGTAGGCCCCTTCTCCAGACCTCTGCGCACTTTCATTGATGTTACAATAGTCCTCATTTGAAATAAAATTAAATGCCACCTCTTCATGCCCCTCAACATCATCAATAAATTTTCCCTGCTGTCACTGTGGCTTGCTCTTCCCCTTCTGGCAGGTCTGGAGACTACACAGGACATAGGGGTATATACCAAAAAGAAGCAAACGGTAATAAATTTCACCATTGAGACATTTCAGACCACATCCTGCCCTTGTTCTCCCGGAAGAGAGGCTGCTAGATCAATTGCTTTGTGCCATCTCCCTGTCATGCAGGTGCTACCTGATATAACCTACTTAAGGGTAGAGTCTCAGTGAAAGTCAACACTCCGCTGCATACATAAGGACAAGTATGCAAGGCTGCGGAGCCCTATTTTTCATCACTGAAGGCTGCAGACCAAAATGTGTAGCACAAAACCAGCGTTACAAAGTGGCAGTCCCAATTTCTGAAGAAAGGTCTGCACCAGGCCAGAAAAACTTGCTCACTTCCAGACAAGTGTAAATGCTGCAAACTTTCTTGGTCAACACAGGCACCTGGTTTCAATCTACAAACACTGCCTATCTCTATAAACCTCTCCTCCTGAGGGCTTTACTGAATTATACCCCACAGGAGCCCCTTGAGGGATTTATCTGCTCTTCTGCTGATAGAGGAGCTAAAGGCATTGGGAGGACATGAACCGTCCCCAAGCACAGGACCTGCTACATTACCTTCAACACCTGCACTATTTTAATCAACCAGACATGCTTTATCTGCTTCCTTGCCTACTACATGGCCATTCTGTGCCACAGTCCCACAATCAGTTAAACACAGCAGTAGCTGGCACTGACCTTAAAATAACTGTCCTCTACCCTTCTCCTCCCACTGTTCCCATCACATGTCTTTCTTCCCCCATATGCCACACAAGCTCTCCTACAATGACTAAATGTAAAAGAATGATGTAAAAACAAATCAAATTGTTTTAAGCGCAGTGGGTTCTCTTGCCTTGACCACTTCACATCCAGTACAAGGAAAGGCAGTGTCAGGTTGGGACATATAGTCAGGAACTGCTGGCAGACAAGGCTGTAGCACTGGCTAAAACCAATTACAGACCTACACCATCAGTCAGCAAGTCCTGCACATCTTGCACTGATCCAGTCTTTCTTTTCATATTTTGAAAGAGATGGAAGCAAGGAGGCTTTAGGAGTTGTCTCTGTTGTTTCAATGTATCTCAAGGATCTTCACCCTCACTCTCAGAAGTCACTAACTTGTTAACTCTGTCTCATTTTACACTGCTAGCCCCTTCGAAGTTTCTGCCATCCATGCCGCAAAACAAGTGTAATCATACAGACACTCTGAACAGGACAAGACAGTTTTCCCAGGAACAGATTAGTCAGTGTTACTGTGCTTACTACCTTGGGCTTTCCATGAGGCCACAAAGTTCAACTTTGCTGCTATTTGTTCTTGCAGCGCTGTTACTCTACCCCTCTCTTCTCTCATCCTGCACTATCGACCATACATCCTTCTATCTATCCGCTCTGTCCAGTTTATCTCTTTGTCTGCAAGCAAGACATTAACGTACTTCCAACAGCAAATATAACAAAAAACATGGCTGGATCTCTCATTAAGTGACTATCCTTGACAGAAGCCCAGATGTGGTTCTCTATTCACCTAGATGATATTCTGAAGGTGCACCAATAGAAAAGCCTCCAAAGAAGAAAGAGGCAGTGTTTAGAGGGAGCATCACCTGAGAGACAGAACAGAAATTCCTTCAAAATGGATAGTCTGCACAACCCTGTCAACAGGAAGCACAATTACTCTTGTGCACTTGTCAACATATCAGCAAAAAAGCATCTCTCTTTCAAAAAGAACCATTCATAAGAAACAGGCATAACCCTTGTGATACTGCTCATGCTGGATGCACCACAGCAGAATATGATGGAGCTCAACTCTGCATGTGCTGTGACTTTTTATCCTCTCTCCACCTTCTCACACTACAGAATCCCATTATACTAAATCCCAGTGGTGATTCGGAAAGAAAAAATTATGAACAATGCATTCCATTTCAGTTAATGTTGCTGCCAGCAGAGGCTACGAAGGCAAAACAAGGCTTATATAAAAAACTATGAAGGGAAATGACTTTGTCACATGTCCTCTAAGTGCCACCATGGTACACAGAGAGTCTGCCACTTCCCACTTCATCCCCAAGGCCTTAGCCGGAAATTACCACCCTTACCACTAGCCAAGGGACTTGTGCAAGCATTCCCCAACCATCAGTTGAGACAAACTCAAGTAAAGAGACCTACTGCTTAAATTATTTGTTTATGCTAATCTAAATTACTTTTTAAAGAGACATCTAGAAGGAGCTTAGGTGGCACACCAAAGGGATATTAACTTCCAGCAAAGAACCAAAGGCAAAATGAAGGAACAACTTCTTCAGCTGCACAACTGTACATGTATCGCCTTGGCCTACAGCCATGCAGCGTGATGCAGATAACTGGAGTCACATGTTCGGTTCAAGTGTAATGACTTCAGCTTTTCATCAAGCTATGATATGTAAACAGTGTGTCTATAAATAAATAAATGTGCCTCTCCAATGCTCTCGGTAGCCTCAACAATCTTCTGTTATGTGTTAAAACAAACAAACAGACAGAAGATTTCCTACTTCTGGATCGGCTCACACTGCATCCCGTACTTGTACACCAAGTACTTGGTGATGTCTCAAGTACATCACCAGCAAAAGGATCTCAGAACAGCCCCTAACTATCAAAGCGCCATTGACTCAAGAAATAAATCAGAATCTCCTGGGATGCTCTGCAATTTATAAAAAATCCCAGGCGGTACAGAGTGCATAGCTGGTACTTCATGAAGCAACACTCTGCCCTCAGTTCTGAGTCACTGTTGAATCAAAGCCCGCACTTGATGTTAATGGAACACTGTGCGGATGCCCAAATTGCCTCTGAGGTGGAGGTCCTGACAGACCATGATTGCTTGAGATCCTGTAAAAATTATCATATGAGTAAAATGGACACCAGGGGCAGACCACATTCCACTAAAACTCATCAGTGAATTTGACCTCATGAAAACAAAACACAAACTGATTCCTGTAGGGAGGAGGAAGAGGAGCTGCATGGTGATTTTGTAATAGTCATGCTAGGCTGTGAGCTCTCCTGGGAAAAGCACTCGCCTTCTGTTCCATCCACAAGAAAAACCTCTCTACAGTGGGGTGGGAAGGGTGGAAATCTCTTGTAACAAAGCTTCCAGTAAAAGGAATACAACCAACTTCAAAGTTCACATTCCTATCAGAAGGTTTTTAACCTCCTGTTAACAGAAGTCATACTGAAGGTCACTGTACAGAAGACACTAGGAAAAGAAAAGCTAATGCACCTCTGTTTGCTTGCACTGCAGTTTTGACAATTCCTTGCTTAAATCTTGCCATTTTTCACAACTTTCAAACAAAGAGATGAGGGGCAAAAAAAAAAATTAAAAACAAGTAGAAGACAAATCTAATGCCTGAGCCTTCTGACTTTGAATTTCATGCTAGCAGTCCCTTTTAATGCCTCCAGTTCAGACTATTTTTCCATCTACTTCCTCCAAAACTTGTACAGCCAGAAACAGACAACATATTTCCATGTTGTAACTATCCTTATAAATATTTTATAATGTACATATACTTGTACTTGAATAAACCCTATATAGGAAATTCATAACTAAATTTTTAGCCTATAGATAACTCTGTGAACTAAAATAAACTGCCTCCTCTCAAACACCTGCAATTTGGGGCAGGCACACAAAGCTGGCTATTTGTTTCAGGACTAATTTACTACTTTGGGAGGTTTTATTACAGCTCTCTAGCCAGCCACCTTGGAGTCTCACTAGCAAATCGTTTCAGTTGTGATTTGGACACAAACTGCCTGGTCTGGCACTGCCTAGTCTGAGCTAAGATTCCACATGAGCACAGCCCTGCTCTGGGAGAGCAGAAACGTCTGCCTGCCCTGCAGGCTCACTATCCCACAAGAGCACTTTCACTCTGTTTTTGCTATTCTATTCCTTTTAGCAAGCTGGAATGTAAAAGCGATAAAGGAAGTAGTTTCTATTTTTCAGAGATCTGTCTTCCAAGACGGTTCAATTCTAGTAAAGACTCAATTATCTTCTTATTAAATCTGAACTTATTTTGCTATTCCTATCTCAGGTTCCCCTGATGTACAGTATAAAAATGAGAATTTGCACAACTGCCTATGCCTAGTGTACCTAACTTTTGCTCCTTATACTGGTGGGACAAGTGAGAAGTGAACACAGAGTTGTACTTTATCTGTTAGATGCCACGGTAGCATCAACTGGTGCAGGTCAAAAGGCATCTTGACCGTCATATTTTTTTCTACGTGGTTCATAGTTAACTGTGAAGATCCATTAACAAAAAAATTACTGGCAAGTAATAGCATCCCTGTGAAGCATGAAAAGCCCTAGTTCTAAACCATTTAAATCTGTAGTGAGGACTAACAAAATTCAAGTTTTTCAGCCACATTTTTAAATAAAGGGGAGGAGGGAAAACCACAAAGAAATAAGTTGAGAGAATTTAATGGAGCTTGCATCCTCACACAGTGTTGTCTTGGGGGTCTAAATCCAGTCAATAGCAGTCAGATTACAATACCATCAGCACCTGTACTACAGTAAGCCTATTTCTTCAGGACCATATGTGCCAAAAACTGTTCTGAAGAGCAAGTTACCTAAGGAGATTGTACCAATTTCTGCTGGGCATGGAAGTCCTCATCCAGCATCAGCTGCAATGGCGATGGTACCACTATACCAGAGGTTACTGACCCAGTTTTGTTGAAGAAGGTTTCCAATGTCCATCAAGCAAAAGAAACTGGGTTAGGCTGAATTTTTTTAACTGGTGGCCAGAACTAAACTGATTGATATCACCTGAAATGAAAGCACGCAAACTGCTCTGCTAGGAGACTGTGGCAGCAGTAATTTCTGGAAGCAAGGAAGTCACAAGTTGCTTATAATTGCAACATCACTCATCAAAAGGTGTCTATTTCTGGACTAATTACATTGGTTAAAACATGTACATGTTTAACTCAGTGTCTTTCTATATGGCTTTATTTTGCTTTAGATGAGTAATATATTGATTTACCTTAAATCAACTGCTTACCAATTTAGTTTCTAGCTGAAATAATAATAAGAATCCAGTTATCTCACATATTCAAGGCCTAGTAATGGTACAGACTGGCAGAATAGCCTGTGGGAAAGCTTCCACTTCTGATGACAATACTGGACATTAGGAAGCTGATTAGGAAGAAGATTTAAGTCAACAGATCTGTAAATCCAGCAACACCATCTAATTTCAGTTAAATCTATTTAAATGTGGAAAGAAAAAGGCCTACATGGCTACTACAAGCCTGTAGTAAAGTGTGTTATCTCATTTGTCCTAATGAAGACCTTGCCTCTGATGTGGAAAGCATTTACAGGGTCACAGAGTACAAGATATTCTAATGATAAATCTTTAATCCATTACTTGGTTTCTAGAGACAAAATTTGTTTCTGATGTAATTCCACTGAAGTAGGAGTTATGCCAAAGACGAACTCTCTGGTTAAATATTGTTTGGAGAAAATACCATATTACAGGAACTAAACAAAAAGAGATTTCACACAGTGTAACTGTTAAGTATCTTTTACTAGCAGGAAAAACAGGGTTGTGGGGAAATTAAAGTGGCAGCTGACCTGAGGAAGAAAATCAAGGTACGTGTTAAGACTTCAGCACTTGGTTTGCAGAATATCAGAGTTACACTTGTGTTAGCTAAAAATACTAGGTGAGAGCTCTCTAATTTGGCTATATACTTAGAAACATGAACTCTTGCCTTCTGCAAAAAAAGCAACACCTGTTCATAAGAATTAAATGGATGGACCACTCACTGTTCAGAAGTGACTGAAACAATAACCAAGCCTGTGTTTTGCATTTGCTTTAATTCCCTCAATGGCCATTCTTATCCTTGGCTCAAACATGCTCTGGAGCTTATGATTGGCTCTCACTAAACTCTGGTCTCTCACACAGCAGGAATTCCAGCGTGGTTGAAAATTTTTACTTATTCCTGTAATACATTTTGTTCTAGTGCAGATCCTAAGGACAGTGAGTGAAGTTGTTTCTCAGGTGAACATGAGCCTATCACGTGAAGACACAAATTCCCAATCAGTCATCCAGCGCTTTCACTTGTATCCTTACAAGAGAGCCTATGGCCCAGGGTCTTCCAGCTGCAGATCCCTGGAAGATCTATTCTAGCTCCCTTCCCCACTATTCTCATTAGTACCTTTATGCTTACAAGAGATGTACTGCTGGAAACTGCTTCCCAACATTCCTTCTTAGATTACACAAAATGCTCACTCAAGGGCTGATGTGTAAATGTGAAGCAATTTGTTTAAATACATATTTCTTTGGCCAGCCTTGTGCTGTGCCCTGTCATTCAGTAAAGCCACATTAGACTCCTGTCTCAGGCTTTTTTGTTGAGTTTTTTCTTTCGTCCCTGGAGTGACAGGCTAATTAAGGAGTGACAGAGACTGTCTCAGAAGAGTCCTGTTCAAATATCAAAGCAACAGATGCAGCAAGACAGGCAGAACTTCACTGCTAGCTGAAGCAGCTCTATCCCAGTGCACCATGCCACCACTGGCTTGTCACATAACATGAAAGAGACTCTGCTTTTCTTTTATCACCTCTCTAAACCAAGAGAACTGTGCAAGTTGTAGGAATTAAACCAGTGAAATCCAGGAAAAACAGGAGAATCAGGTCTTTGGTGTTTTAAAGTGAACCTTAAGCAGAGAAAGGAAAAGAAGGGGGGAAAAAGTAATCTCACATGTATCAGAGAGGAATGTTGGCTTTGTTCAGCCAGTGACTTCAGCAAGAATGAAATTAGCTTGTGATAGCTGCAAAATGAAGTTGAATCCATTGTGCCATTGCTATCCGGCAGTATCAGAGTTTGATGTAACTGGAATACACTGCTCTGTAACCCACAAAGGGCATAGGCCACTTACTAATGAACAAGGGGGTGAACAGCAGTCATGCAGCTCCCCAGAAACAGCCTGCTGTGCTCCCCCACCTCCCCTCTGAGCTCTGGCTGTACAGAGCAATTCTTGCCTCTTTCCTTTCGGCCATAGCCGCCACTCAGTACATCATTAGGACTGCCTGAGCCAAACCCACTGCTCTCCACAAAACCACAGCTACTCTAAAGCTTTATGTCACTGGCATGGCTCAGGCCTCTGAGGACTCACCTGAGACAGGATATAGGAGACTGTGCATAGTGCTGTAAGAAAAAGCACAGGATCGCTGTTTGTCCTCTCAAATAACACAGAACCACGGTGAACACGTGCTGGAGGCCATACTGAGGTTAGCCCTGTGTGCATATTTTCAAAGGAAAACTACATCTGCCCATACAAAGAATTTTAAGGATTTGTACCCCTCAGCCTGGCACGGATACAAAGGTGATGAACAAAATGTTCCTTCACAGGCTTCTGTTCTGTACCTTACTGTGGTCACTGCAGCGTTACACAGTGAAGCTATACTTTCCACTGAGATCCTGATCGCTGCCCAGAGATTTCCTGTTTGGTACTATGAAAAGGTGATTTTTTTAAAAAAAGTTTTTTTAATTGCCTAGACTGGGTAAAATTTTCAGAAGACTACATCTTCTCCTTGAGTTACTACATTTGCACAATTCCATAGGTGGGCATGCCACATTAAGGACAAATGAAACAGAAAGAGTCTAATGTGAGGAATTTACAATCTAAATTAAGCATAGCACAGCAAAGGTGACAAAAAACAGCAGCATGGGAGGACACATGCCTCAACAGCAAGAGCTCACAGGATCTGTTCAGCAGGCGTAATGAACTTAATGATTCTTTTTCTCCTGTCATTTCACTCCCCACTTCCCCCCATTCATAATATTTAAATCTGCAGACAGTGAGCTCAGTCTTCATCTCAGTGAAGCAAATGGCAACATTTCAAGTTACTTCAGTAGCATCAGGATTTGGCTTCATATGTGGCATAAAAGACTGAGGTGCAGAATAGCAAAGGAAGGCTAGCCTAAAAGGAGTGGATTTTGTGAATGGTTTGGAGGAAAGTTGAGCAGCACAATGCATGGGGTCGAAGAGGCATTGTTATATGATACACAAAAATGCACAGAGACATTTATGGCAGGAGAATGCTGGAGCAACTCAGCAAGCTGAATTAGGAGAAAAGCTGGCACAATAAATAAAGCATTTAGATACAGGAGGTGAAATTCTATCCCTGATTTCACCTATATAAAGCCACTGACTTAACTGCAAAGAGAAAAGTATATAGTTGAAAAGAATCAGAAAGGCCAAGAGAGAGCAATGCGGTGTATTGAAGACAGGGATGTGGTGCTAGAGTTGGAAGAGTCCAAAAAACATCACAGGGGGCCTGCCAGGTGTGGGCAGGACACACTGGTGGCCCAGGGGAAAGGAAGATGTGTTTTAACAATCATCCTGTTGTACGTGTACAATACAAGAGAGGGGGAGGCCCAAAGGATGAGAAGAGGGGCACTAAAAAATGGGCTAATTAAAAATGGCAATTAGTGGTGCTTCAGCCTCTTAACTGAAACAGAAAGCAATAGAATGACCTTTGTTATATGCAAAGAGTCAGCATTTCTGCTTGAAAAAAATATAAGTACAATCAAAATGGGAGGATATTTACAAAGGTAAACATGCAGTGGGTGGGTAGGTCGGTGGATGTCTGTGGGAATGCAAAATAATATAACTTACAACAGTAATGAAAAGCAATGTTCCCCACGTTGCAGGGAATTTCAGACCACAGATCTTTGGGACAAGTTGGAAGGGGAGGTGAAAGAGCAGAGCAAAAAGAAATACAATCCTAATAGGATCTTAAAAGTCATGAACAAAAGACAATAATCAACTGTGCCTCCTCTTCTCAAAAATACCACAGGGAGTTTCCATGGTACAGTAGAGGCATCAGGGAGGAGACCTCAGCTGTATCAAGAGCCACCACGGGAATTAGCAGCATCTGCTCCACAAAGCAGAGAAGGAGGAGAAAGGGGAAGGGATGGGCAACACACACTGAAACTTGGTAACAAACCGCATCTCTACCCTGCAGAACTGCTCATAGAACGTCAGCAGCACCACTGAGGAAAAAATAGGCAAGCAAGTATTTTGTAGAATGGATTGGGTTGGAAGGCACCTCAAGGATCATTTAGTTCCAACTTCCCTGCCACGGGCAGGAAGCATCAGTCACATATAAATACTAAAAGTAAAATAAAATATACGTCGTGGTGGTGCTGGTAGGGAATAAAGAAGGAGAATGATCCCATCCATTTCCTTGTGTACCCTGGAACACTTCCAGCAAAGTCCATAAGGTGACCAAGATTTACAAGAGTTGTAAGGATCTGGTCCAATGAGTTCATTTTCTTGCACTGCTGCATTATGAATTTAACAGAGTAAGTTGCAGGGAAGGGTCCTGTCACTATTACTTTATTTGGAATCAGCAGCACTAGTACAAAGGTTCCCCAGTTGATGTAGACATCGTGTTTACACCAGAAAAGGAGAACCTGTAGAGGTCACATTTTGTTTAATGGAAAGAACACAACTCACCACACACACAGCCAAATGTTATTAGTCTCGCTTAGCTGAGTAGTTCCAGGATTGCCGATGAGAGCAAGGCGCCCCAAAATACTGGACTTGCTTACCTGAACAGTCTCACTGACTTCATCCTCACTCCAGATGCATCTCCAGATAGCAAATGACTGGTGGTAATGGCTAACATGCCCAGTGCTGGGCTCCCAGCTGCTGCATGGGAGCCGCAGCATTCTGCGCTATCGGGCACTGCACTGCCAAGGATTTGTGTGTGCTATTTAAATGGCTATAGTGCATTAGGAGGCTTAGCATCTCCTGATAGACCAAGAAAAAGAAGCATGAAGAAGTTATAAGCCTGTAACAGGAGCTGCTTTGTCACTTTTGTCACTTTTATGAAAGTCTTCTGTAAGTATCTAGTTAAAATATACGTCTTTTCCATTTCTCTCCAGAAGCACAAAAGCCTGCATAGACCAAAGTCTAAGCCATCTTAACACAAATTATGTGAAAGGCCTAGAAAGCATCAAATGTCAGAAGGAACTTTGTTTTCAAAATATGTGACGGACCTGCATAAAATCCCAGCCTGGTCATTCTTCAGACTTGAGAGTAACAAAATAATAATTTTAACTAGATCTCAGCTCCAAGAGGAGGCCTGTGTTCACTGAGGCTGAATGCAACAGCACAGGTAAGCATCTGAGCATGCACACAAACTGCTCTGGAGCCCAGACTGGGATTTTCCAGCAGTGGAGCACTGTTAAGCCAATTTTCCACTTTAATCCCTGACAGTTATTCAACTGGATTTGTAGTCTTCTTCTTCATTTGATAGAATCATAGAATGGTTTGGATTGGAAAGATCATCTCATTCCAACCCCCATGCATGGGCAGGGACACCTTCCACTAGACCAAGTTGCTCAGAGCTCCATCCAGCTTGGCCTTGAACACTTACAGGGATGGGGCATCCACAACTCCTCTGGGTAAGCTGTTCCGGTGTCTCACCATCCACACAGTAAAGATTTTTTTTCCTAATTTACCGAACCTAATTCTACTCTCTTTCAGTTTAAAGCCATTCCCCCTTGATCTGTCACTACATGCCCTTGTTAAAATCCCTCTCCAGCCTTCTTGTAAGTCCCCTCTAGGCACTGGAAGGTGCTATAAGGTCTCCCTGGAGCCTTCTCTTCCCAACAGTGAACAAGTCCTACTCCCTCAGTCTGTTTTCACAGGAGAGATTCTATGTTTTCTTCATTAGGAAAACACTAGTCCAAGTGAATGCTCTATACAAAGCATTTACACTATTAACACGTGTTATCAGGTCAAGGTAAACTCTAAGTCTCAGCCAAGGGATCTACATAACAGTTCACATGCCAAAAAAGCCCTAATCCTAGAAACAGAGTTAACAAGGGAAAGCCCCCGAGCAGAGTCAGGAAATTGAAGCATACCAACTGTTTTTCTCCATCTACTTCGTATCTCACACAAAACAAAGGATCACAAGAAACAAAGAGAGAGATGACACTGGTCATTTCAGTAACCAGAAACTGAAACTCTGCAGCTCCTTCTGTTTGAGTTACTCTGAAACACTTCAAAAGCAGTTACGAAATCATGCTAAACTTAAAGAAATGCCAGAAAGCAAACTTAGTCTCACCCCAGTTTTTGAGGCTGGCCCCAAGGGGAGAGTGCCTGAGCACTTCTAACGGAGCAGGGTACTAGTGCTACGATTCGAGGCTATCTTTAGCTCCAGCAAACTGAGAACTATTTGCTGGTTATCAAAATAGTGCATGCATAAATGAGAGAAACAGGATGTGGCAAAACGACCAAAATCATTTAAATTTTATTCCGAATCAAGACTCTGCCAGCCTCAATGCCATATATGGAACATTTCCCCTGCAGGTGCAAGAGGTTTCTGTAGGATTTGCTCTTGCATGTAGTATCCCACAGACTAATATTTTAATAGATACAACCGTTGATTAGTTGAATATTTTTTTTCCGGTGCGGGGGTTGGGGAGGAGAGAAGGAAGAGGAGGTGGAGAAAGAGGTATGTAAGCTGCAGGTTTGGGAGGGTTCTTTCCCTTTCAGAGGCCCAGCTGTATAAACCACATGTAGCAATATAACAAACTACCTGGTCAAACCATAAACAAGTTAAAATAAGAGTTTGAGGGAGGAAGACAGGAGGCATTTCACAAGGGAATAGTCTATCTCACACAGGGATGGGAGAATTGATTTTCATGACAGGAGATAAAGCACGGCAGATAAAAGTGGATACTGTTTGATCTGCCCGACAGAAAACAGTAGCTAAAATGGTGACCTACCTGAAGGAGCAGGGATCAGGCTGGGAGAGCAGCAGCCGGGCAAGTGCCATTCTAACAGCATGCTGCAAAGGCACCAAGGGAGGAGACCCAAACTGCCCCTCCAAAAGGAACAGGAATGTTATTCACTCTACATCTAGAGCAGTTCCCCATCCCAGCCTCCACAGTGAGCCTAATCTTTAACAGCCGCTCCGAAAACTAAGTTGCACACAATGAAGTATATGTTTTTAAGAGAACCTTGTCAGCAGGAATAGTACTTTAATCATTTGTCTTTAGATACAACCATAAAAGGGGGAAAAGGCTGTCTTCACAGTGTCCCCAGGTCCCCCCTCTGTCCTGCCAAGCATATCTAATGGCTTTACTTCCGTGACTGAGAAGCTTCAATGAGCCCAGAGCCTGTGATAAAGATGTAGCATCATTTGTTGATTCATGAAAGATTTACAAGAAGACAGTTGCTCTCTGCCCAGTTGTGGTCTCCTTATGACCAACTCTTTGTCCCTCATCCAGTCTCCAATCCAGTTTTACCTCATTCACTCATTTGGGTTTGGAAGTCGGCCCAGCACAATGCCACGAAACATCCCATGAACTGATGCGTCCATTCTGGTGCCTTTTGTACAAAATATTGAATCTAAGCAAGAAATCCCTGACTGTGGATGAGGCTGATTTGCATGTGAGGAATGAGGAAAGAGACGTAAAAGAAGATAAGTACTGCTGGTCCTCATTTGCCTGACCACGAGTCAGACTCGTCTACAGTGCAAAAGGCAGCTGAGCAGATAGTTGTGTGTATGACCTTGTATCAGCTACTCATCTTCCTTGCATTTTTGTTCATTCATCATCAAGTGGGGCAAAAGCAGGCACCTTTACTGAAAGAAACACACAAGCTAGCTTCCAAACCAGGTGAATAAGTTATGGAAGGTTAAATATATTCTGGTAAGCATGGAAGAGCCTCACTTTGTTTCAGTTTGACATAGGTTGTCAGTCATTACACACAAAACCAGGCCAGCCAATAAAATCTGCATGAATCATGTTTTCTTTGCAACTCCAGGCAACTTTATTAGGAAAAATTCATTTTCACATGCCTACTGTGTAGTCGGTCAGTCCATAAACAGGAACAATCAAGGGCCTACCTTGATTCTCAGAAGCTATCAACAGTTCCCAACTCACTTTCAGTACCAAAAAAGCATAAAGCAGGTCTTACCAGTTCTCATGGATTGATTTGCTGTTTTGCGCAATGTAGTGCTCTTCCTCAAAGTCCTACTCCAGAGTCTTATGATTAACACGGCTGCAGCTTTCATAGGTATAAAAGTGTTCCTAACTCTTCGGTTTGCAGGCAATACCTTGGACTTGTAACCTAAAGGCTCAAAACCCAGTATGTGAAGGCATGCATTCAAAAAGGCACCATTTAAAAAAAAAATGGTTTTTAACCTTCCTGAAGAGAAGGATCAGTCTGTGTCACAATTTTCAGATGAGCAGTACTGCAACCCTACACAATGAATCTGAACAGGACCTAGCAGAGTGCCCAGGTGGCCATGAAGGCCAGTGGCATTCGGACTTGGATCAGAAATACTGTGGCCAGCAGGACCAGGGCAGTGCTTGTCCCCCAGTACTCGGCACTGGTGGGGCTGCACCTTGAATCCTGTGCTCAGTTGTGAGCCCCTCACTGCAAGAAAGACATTGAGGTGCTGGAGTGTGTCCAATGGAGCTGGTGAGGGGTCGAGAACACAAATCCTTTGAGGAGCAGCTGAGAGAGCTGGGGTTGCTCAGCCTGGAGAAAAGGAGGCTCAGGTGTGGCCTTATCACTCTCTACAACTGCCTGAAAGGAGACTGTAGCCAGGTGGGGATCGGCCTCTTCTCCCAGGCAACCAGTGACAGGACGAGAGGAAATGGCCTCAAGCTGCACCACAGGAGGTTCAGGTTGGACATCAGGAAGAATTTCTTCATAGAAGGGGTTGTTAAGCATTGGAACAGACTTCCCAGAGGGGTGGTGGAGTCACCCTCCCTAGAGGTGATCAAGAAATGACTGGACATGGCCCTTAGTGCTATGGTCTAGTTAGACAAGGTGGTGATTGGTGTGATTGGCCAAAAGTTGAACTCGATGGTCTTAGAGGTCTCTTCCAACCTAAGTGATTCTGTGATTCCATAAGCAGCAGTAGTCCTGGTTAAAATACAAGCTTCTGATTTGTTCAACATGGCACAGACAGTCAGAGAACTATGATTAGAACTTCTTGGTTTAACATCTCTCATTTACTAAATCTGTTTGCAAAATTATTTTCCCACCTCTGGTATTCTGGAGATTTGTTGCCCTCTCCCACAACAGCATAAGAGTCTAAAAGTCTTAGAAAAGGGCATAAACAAACAATACACTAAAAAAAACTCTTTAAGTCAATTACAGTGCTTTGCTTTGATTTTAACCTCTGGGGCCTTGTGAATTATTAAGTAATTTCCACTTAAAAAGAAATAAATCAGAAAATATCAAAATGGAATGTTCCTATGTGCTCTAAAAGTTTTCTGAAAAACAATTTCAACCATCTGATTTAGGAAATTAGTTCAAAAATCAACTGTGTCCTGCAAACTGGATTGGTTTTGATGAATTGGCACACTCCACTCCAAAACGCTCAGTGAAAACACTCCCCAGTCTTCTTTAATTTCCAGATAATTACCCCAGAAACTCCCTGCTCCCTTTATCTACCTCACAAGTTGAACACACAGCATTCTGTTACTGGTCAAACCCTAAAGAGAATTCAGGTAACTCTTCAATAAGAAGATCCAGTCCTGCATTTATATGTGTCTTAGAAATTCTCTGATTATAGACATGCAAACATCTAAAATTTTCAGTTAAACAATAAAGCAGTGTTTCTTCGAGGTCTTCCATTTCTTTTCAAGGTATTAGAAGCAAGAAAGTTAGAAATACATAAGAAATCCATAGAAGGGGGAAGCTGCCCTACTAAAAGACCCCACCTTCAACCACACCTTTCACTTCTTTGTACTTCTTCTCCAAAATCAGTAATACCACTCAACTGAAACAAAGTCCACACTTTTCTATTAAACATCTGTTGTAGAACTTGAGTTACCAAAATTCATCTTTGCCTTCTCCACACAGCTTTTCATGACAGTGACCATGCACAGCATAGCATTTGTAAACTGGAGGCATGAGGTGCTTCAATTTAGTTTCCTGTGGACAAGCAGGCACATCACTAGAAACACCATTAGAGCTACCTCCCTTGGAGAGAAGCCATAGGCTTAAAAGGGTTGTGGAGCATAAAATATCTTCTCATTCCTTTGAATGAAGGAGCCCTTGATCTTTTTAAGGCAAGGTGAGGGAGTCTTGTAAGATCTTGCCTGTAAGCATGCTGTAGATAAAGGAAAGAACCTGCAACCACCAAAATACAAGGAGGAGTACTTTTCTTCCTTCATCACCCCCTCCTTTTCCTAAAGTTAATACCTCAGTAAATGTCAACTCCCACTGAAGCAAGTAATTTAACATTAGCAGAAGACTTCTCCTCCACATCTCAGAACTCCTTTTTGAATCTGCTGCTGGGCAGGTGCCCTCAGCAGACTGTGTACCCAAACCAGCTGTGTGCATACATGCACACATACACATGTAGAAGCAATCTCAGCTAACCATGAGGAGCAATCTCAGGTAATCATGATGCACACAATAATTACAGGCTGTCTCTCAATAGGCCCTTTTAAGGCTTTTTACAAGTATGCATCAACTAACCCTTAAACACTCCTTTAGTGCATATGAGGTTTATTGTTTTCCTTATATAGGAAATGAAACTGAATCCCTGAGCAGTTAAATAACTTGTCCAAGGACACCAAGGATGCAAGAAACACAAGCTGGTTGTTCTGACTCATGATGCCTGAAATCCAACTGCTAGGCATGCTTCTCGTTCTAGTTTCTTCAGGCAGTTTACAGAGTTCATTAACATTTTCAGGAAACACAGAATCTGAATTGTCCAACTTGACTAGACAGAGAAGAGGAAGGAGGCTTTTCTTTTATATATATATATATATATCTCAGCTTCAGTTTTCCTGTCCTAATATTATTCTCTGAGCTCAAGGGAAAAGAGAGACAGGTTTCTAAGCTTTTTGGAACCTCAACCGAGGAAAGGAGAGGTGTCCTCTTAGAGCTTCAGGTGTTCAGTGATAAGTGGAGAGCCTCATGCTATACAACTTTAGCAGGTGTCAGGTGAGAGGGTCAGAGGTTCTGTTTCTGTTTAAAAGCCTTGCTTTCCCAGAAAATGGGAACAGCTAGGCAACAGGTTCAAAAAGTAACACCAACTGGGGCAGAGAAGGGTGAAGGGAAGCACGGTAGGGATTTCATAAAGTTCTTTTCAAATTAGGACTGCAGGCAGAAACCATTATCATTGCATTGCTACCTTCAGTGTATTCAGCTCAACTGTTACTATTCTGTAGCTGTACCCTTTATTTCTGGCATTATATTTTTCTTAGATTATGACTTTTTCTCTGTACAGTACAGTTTTTCCAAGGATAACTGTTTCAAATTCATCTTGCCACTTCAGAATACATGATCAAAAATGACAAATACAGCACCCTGTCCCACGCAAAAACTACTGCTTCCAGCACTCACTTAAAGTGTCTCTATTGACACCTGTGACAAGGGTTTCAGAGAGGGTCTGCTGAAATGATGCAGTCAGGTGAACCTATATGAGGAACACCTCACTATGGCTCTTAACAAGCTGTCTCTGAGATGACTGACAGTCATGAGGAATTGTAATATACATATGCATATAAGATTAAATAATATCCAGAGAGAGGCATGTTTTGTCATGCTTAACACAAGTATAGGGGCCAGCAACTCCTAAATGCTATGTAAATCTTTCTCAAGTCTCAGGCCTCTGAATTGAGTTCACTCTTCCTTCTCTCTCTTTCAGTTCCCTAGTTTTTAAAATGGGAATACCATTATATGGCGCCATCACAGGAATTTTCATATGATAACTGGTGTTGTGCTTTGAAGATGTGAACTGCTACTCTGAGCACCTCAATTCAAGGCATGAAGAGTGGACAATGAGAGGCATCATAATAACACACTTTTTTGACTATTTCTGCACTACACACAGAGTCACACAGCAGTGATTAAACATGCAAAATCCTGTACAGCACGGACTGGATTCAGCATAAAGCCTGGTAAGTCTGTTCACTGGCTGCACAAAATTCATCAGCACAGTTCTTGAAAATAGAGTTGCTTTGTTGAAGCTACTCTCCCACCCATAGTTCCAGCCGATGTAGTGAAACTCACGGTAGTATTTAAACAGTGACTGTAAGAAGGTGTGGTTCCTTACCACCACGTCTGTAATGAAGAGAAGCAAATATAGGGCAGATTGTGGCTCCTTTCTTAAGGAGGTGTGTTAGGATAGTGGCAGCAGAGGAAGGAGCCTCTGAGGCACATTGCACAGGATAAAGAGGTCTCCTGCTCAGAGCTGCCCTGGTCATCAGCACAATGTCCACTGCCAGTTTTGATGCCCTGTCCTGGACAGGGGACAGAACTAAGCAGGGCAGTAAAGTCATCCACCAAATTTCTACAAGAAATTTGTGTTGCAAACTTGAACATTGTGTATAGCAGCTTGAAACTTTTTTTTTTTTTTTTTTGCACATAATAGATGAGCATCACTCCAAACCATAGTTGGAAGACTACATCCCTGGGACCACTGCAAATACCAACCTCCTAGGAAACCTTTCCTGACACAAAACAGCTTTATTCTTCCCCCTTGAAGATGAACAGCACAATGCCTACATTCCACTTTCATGCACTTGTGACTCATGGGCTGGGCTTTTCCATCCTTTGTCTTACATGTATGATGTGAAAGACAAGAATATGTTTCCCTTGTGTGTGCTAATCATTACTGCAAAAATGAGAGTTCAAGGGTGAAACAGTCATTTAGGGCCACATGAAAGTTGATTCTTCAGCCAATATTTTATATATCAGTGGAGCCTGAGTCCCACCTAACCCACCTTGGCACACCTTGTGCTGTTGTAAACACCTGGTAAGAATGGGACAGGTTTCAAAATGAAGTATTTTACATGCTCTGTCGGTGAACAAACCACCATGTTAGAAAAGTGAATGAATCACCACATCAGGAAAGCAATGGAGACTGAAGCTCACTTACCAGATTCTAATTTATCCTAATCAGTTTAGAATAAAAAAAGCACAAAATAGGGATCAACTCAAATTACTCTAGCAGAAACAGCTGGATGGTAAGGATGGGAGACTGCCTTTGTTGTGTTTGGTGATAAAGTACGTTGAGAGCTGTTGTTGGGCATTTAGGACTAAATGCATCCAGGTCACACAAAGCCCACAGGATCTTTAGGAGAAAGTCTGTCTGAGAGAAACAGGGAGGGAGAAGAGCTGGTCAGGTCAGTTTACCTGCTCACAGGCAGGCAGACCCCAAAGGAATTATTCTCAGGCTTCCCCTCGAGATCTCCTTGCCAAACTCAGTGGCCACAGAACCTGTGAGCCAATGAGCAAAATAAATGGGATTACATTTCTCAGTCCCTACCAGTTCCTGAGAGAAGGAAGTGGGAATGGGAATAGCATTGGAGACAGAATCTATTGGAGCAAATGGCACCTACATACACTGTCTCTATAGCCTAAACAATTGGGCTCTCATGAATAAGCTTCCACTCAAGATTCATAGAAGAAATTTAAAATCCAGCTTCAAAAAATGTTGCCAGAATAAGACTTTGGATGAAGCAGACAACAGGTCTGACTTGGCATGACAAATCCTGCTTGGCAACCCAAGGGTTAAGTCTATGAGCCAGAGCAGCAGGCTCTTTGCTTCTGTTTCCTCCCAAAGCAGTAACCCACAAAGCTTCAATGGCACAGTTGTGCAGTTTGTGTCCATGCTGCAATACCCTGGTGCAGAGGTATCCCTGACAATCTCTTGCCCTTTCCTGCCTCCACTCTTCACTGGAAGGAGTAAGAGGAAGAGGGATTTCCTTCCATTACCAGTGGGTGGAAAAGCAATCAGATGCCCCAGCCCGTGGTACCCATTTAGTCTATAAAAACCTGAATGCACAGAAGGGCCTCTGCCTCACGCCTCCCCTCAGGAACAAGAATACAATTATCACCAGCTTTGGCACCTGCTGCTGAAGATGTGTTTTACTCTCTTTTGCCATGAGAGTCCTCCCACTGTTCCCACCGCACCCCTTCCCAAACTTTCTCTTTCCACTTTTTCACATTGGGTCTGGAAAAGAAGTCTTGTTCTTGTTTTCCCAGATATGAGCCTTCTCATCCAAAATCCCAACCTTATGCCCAAGGATATCACACCAGGCCCCACAAGCTGTCCTCTCCAGGGAACACTGTGGATAGCTAATTGCTCTCATGTTCTTCATTTGCTAAGGTATGCCCATCCCAGTAGTTCTCACAGACCAGGACAAGTGGTAGCTGCCAGCTGGAAGTTCTTTGGGTCAGAAACTGCTCAATTAGTACAAGGAAATCACAGCCTAGTGGGAGCTACTTACAATACTGATTTCTACTTAATAGTAATTTTTTAAAGGAATTAATTAAAGGAAATGTCTTTAATTTGTATTACAATCTGTCTTTCTGTGTTTTCATTTCCCTTCTGGCCTACAAAACCTCTTTTCATACCTTACCATGTCCCTACCATGCTTCCTATTCATTCCCCAACGTCCTTTCACCAGTCACTTCCCCAAACAGGGCCTTCCCTAATCAGTCCTTCTTCAATAAAGTACTTCTGCTTTAGAATCCAGGCAATCACCTTCTCCAAGTTTTCTTGTGTCATCATTCCTTGTAGCCAGCCTTTAGATTTGTTTTCACACCCTCCAAAGGACTTGACAGTTTGCCCACACCACCACCGTCTTATTCTTCATTAGTATACAAGGAGAGCACTGCCATATGAACTTATATTTTAGAAGAGTCCCTATTACAATTACAGGGAAAGCAAGAGATTAGTGAGGAAAAAAACCTGCATACATGCCCCTATCCCCTGAGAATACCAGTTTCTTCGAATGAAAAAGCTGCAAACCTTTTACAGGATCAGATGCCTCCTTATCTGCAGTCCTTTTCTTTGACTTACTCTCAAAGCAAAGTAGCACACATATGTATGCACATTCATTTTCTTTCCAATCCTTCCCTCAGTCCTGACCTCTTGCCCTGCTTCAACAGTGGTAACTCATCACTTCACTTTGTCAGGGGTTTGCCTATCTTTCTCCATCTCATTTTGGCCTTTCCAGGGATTAAAAAAATAGAGTATCCTAACACCTAGAAATATTTATATTTTCTTCCACTAAAAATAACATCAGGTGAGGAAAAACTGGGATTGAGCTTAGAAGATTGGCAAGGTTACTGTTCCCAGGCCTCTTAAAAATAAGGGTTAAACTGCAGGAGGGGACTCAAAATTAACCCCTTCACGGTATTATCAACTGCCTTCAAACTTCTAGATGATGGTTTTCAGAGACCAAAAAGGTACAGAAAATCTTTGACTAGAACTGGACTTGCATGCCGATAAAGGAAAGTGAAACTAAGGTATAATACTCACATAAAATGAAATATTAATACTAAATTAGTGTTTAATTTTCTATTTTAGTTTAACATATTCTGCTTTATTTTCACGGGCACTTCAAGTGTTCTATACACCCTTCAGTACTTCACTCAAAAAGTGGCATATCTTCAACTAGAATGTTTGTTTTCTTGGGGGGTAGGTGTGGTGTGTGCTGGGCTTTTGTTGTGGTTGTTTTGGGTTTTTTTAATCTCGGATTCTGCTTCATAACTGGATGCCTTTGGTCACTGAGCAGAGAGTGAAATAGTGCAACATACACAGACAATCAGAAGTAACTTCAACAAGGGAAGCCTGAGAAGACCACCCTCTGAGCACCCTCCCTGGCAGCACAGGCGGGGTGGATGCCCTTTGCACAGAACTACTGTTTGCACAGCATAGAATATCTGTTTGCTGGGCCATGTTTAGGTGCCTCTCTACACTTATGCAAAGAGCAAGAGGGCATGGTAGCCTTCATGCAGAATTTACACGTGGGCAAGAGGAAACTACAGAAAATTGAGAGCAAGACGTCATTTAAATAACCATTTTTTTCCAAGTCAAAAAGTAGCTGTAACTGGCACACAAGCAGCTTAGAGTGTAAGTGGAAACAAATTCCAGGGTGTCATGGTTTAATCCCAGCTGGCAACTAAGTACCACACAGCCACTCACTCACTCCACACACACCCTGCAGTGGGGAATTGAATCAGGAAAAAAAAAAAAGTGAAATTTGTGGGTTCCGATAAGAACAGTTAAATAATTGGCACAAAATAAAATACAATCATACCAGTACTAATTATTTTAGTGACAGCCTCTCCTCACAATCCACACGACTTCCTAGCAGCCAGCTGCCAGCTGCAGGGGCCCTGTGAACCCATCAGCAAGCACTGAAAACATGTAATAATATCAAGAAGCAATTGCACATCTCTTGCCTCCATATTTGCAATGCAGACTTGCATTCACATTGTGACTGCCCCCGTATCCAGTAGGAGTATTCCATGTGGAAGCACCAAGCAGATACATTAATAGGAGCTGCTGCTTTCTTCTGCTGTGGTAAGGTTCTGCACAGGAACCTCGCAGTCCCAGCTACTTCATTTGAAAAGCATTTAGAAATTTATTAGCCACACTTAGAGGAGGTTTGCACAAGCACCTGGGTCCTCTCCCACACTTCCTGACCTGTAGCAGAGGACTTTGAGGAAGAGGACTGATGCAATCCCAGCACCTGAGTCCCAGCAGTAAAGGCGATCAGGTAGGTCTTCTTGATCGTGCTGCCAAAGTTTGTGTTTCATGTCTAAAGATTTCTCAAAAATGTGATATCTAAGAGCTTGAATGCTGATACATAAAAGAAGCACATCAGAGCTTCCTCCCAACTGTAGAAAGCTGTGTGAATACCTAGCTAGAACACTGAGAAAGAAGGATTTTGTTATGTCTTTTACCCAATGTGTACAGTGTCTTGGAACCATCTACAGATACCTGATCAAGTGCCTAATATGCAATTGTTAATCATTCCACTGGATGCCTTTAATTCTGAACAAGGGAATCTCTGTCTTCTCATCAGAATTCAGGCATGCTACTGCACAGCATGAAGAGAGGACAACCACCTTATGTGCAAGTGCCATCAGTTGCCTTTCATTATAAATATTTACTTATAAGACATGTCTGCAAATGGCCACAGGAGCAGAAAGAGAGCCACATGGAAGAGCAAAGGTCACCTATGATTGTGAATCTGAGACATGACTGGAAAACTCATTCCACAAACAGTGACCTAGAGCAGAAAAAAGCAAAATGAAACTGCAACAGGACAGAAAAGATAATAAAAATAATGCTTCCTCTAGTCAGATCAGACAACTGCAGATTTCCCTGGGGTTCACCCGGACAGCTTTGACACACGAACACCAAACAAGTGAGTGACTAATAAGTACAGAAACAACTAATTAAGATTTTTTTCCTCTAGAACGAATCTGAATACAGGTTTTACTTCATACTTAGTCTGAGTGAGAGGCCTATGAACATTAGAGACAGTAAATTTCTTAAATGTAATGCCCATTTAAAAAATCAGCATCAAACACTTCGCATTCACTCGCAAGTTTTAGCACTTATTTAGCACTTTACAACCATGTATCTCAAACTTCTCTTTAAGAAGAGACATACAGGATTTTATGTGTTCTTTGCATAGGGAAACACTAAAGCACAGGACTTGTCTGAAAATATACAGAAAGTCAGTGGTGTAGGCAGAAACTAAATGCAAGTCTCTGCATTACCAGTCTGGATCATGCCATTTCCTCTGTACAGAAGCCAAAGTGTATGTTTAATAAACAGGTTGTCTCAGGTTGTTGCAAGACCTGGGTGAACTGGCACACTGACTTCCCCCTAGGGTTGACATGCAGGAGCAAACATTGCAAAGAACAAAATAAAGCTCTGGTTATTCATGCAGTAATCATAATTCCATCTTGCATTTCTGGGTCTCTTATTTTGAAACTTCTCAAGGCTATTCTTGCAACACTGCTAAGTACTATGTGACTACCAGGGACCTTGAAACAAAAATGGCCATATCAGGTCAGACCAAAGCTCCATCTAACACAGTCTTAAACTTAGGCCAGTAAGGAATCCCTAAGGAGGCCCACAAAACATGGATATAGTGATATTCTGCAGGAAATATACTTGTATATCCTCTCAGCATCTTAAGAACTCTGATTCAGATATCAAGGAATTCAATAGCCATTGAAGGATCTACCTTCTGTGAAGATGATGTTTTTTGAGCCCAGGTAAACTTTAACATCCCATACATCCCATGGTAAAAAGTTTCACAGGTTTGTTTAACATTCAGCAAAAATGTATCTCCTTTTGTTCTTTTTGAACCAGACTCTTGATAATCTCATTTGAAGTCCTAACTTTTGACTTCAAGAGGGAGAATGAACATCCATCCATCCCCTATTTGCCCCTTCCATGATGCTCCTGATCTCAGGAACCCCTCTCATAGAGAGGGACTCAGAAATCTTTTCACAGACTGGAAAACTCAAATCAATTTAGTAAGTTTTCATACAGAAGACATTCCTTTTGATCCTCCTTGTTTCTTTCTCAGTACATCTTTCAGCTTATTGTATCCTTTTCAACACAGGGAGACCAGACTGCTCACAGTATTCCAGCATGCTTCAAACCTTGGACTTACGTAGAATCACAGAAATATAGAATCATTTAGGTTGGAAAAGACCTTGAAGATCAGTAACATGTCAAATACAGTCTCATAGTAATAATGTTTGTTTTCTTTCCTTTGATACTAGCTCCTAACATTCGGCCTGTATCTCTTCCTTCCTCTCTCCCTTAAGTATTACCTTATTATGATCTTTACCTATTACTGACCACAAATATCATATTTTGGTAGATCTATTATAACTCCAAAACTTTTCTCTTCAGTGTCAGTAACCAATTTTGTCCCCATTCCTGTATACATTAATTTGGGATATTTTTCCCTATGCATCTCAATTTACATTTATCTAAACCAGTCATTTTAATGACCCTGATAATTCCGTTTCATGGGGTTCTTCTTCAACACTTTGCAGCAACCTTGTGTTCTTCCCACATGGAGCATCCTTGGTATTATCAGCTTCATTTGCCACCTCCTCTTCACATTCTTTCCCAGATCATTTGCAAATATCAGGCAGCACAGGCCCAATCACTGATCCCACAGAGCCTCCATGGGTGACCAGACCAGTTGCTTCTAGCCCACGTTTGGAGGGTTTTAACCAAGTATGCCTCAGGAGGACTTCTCAAGACAGCTTAGGTTCTTCAAAAGCTTCAAGAGAAGAACATTACCAGAGCCATTTGCAAACCAGGCTGGGCATCCTGGCGGCTGCCAAGTGGGAGTGGCTGCCACTGGAGAAAAGCTCCCAGCCGCATGTGCCATTCCCATTTTCCCTACCCTCCTGGCTGGAAAAAGAGAAGCAGGAGTCATCCTCCCTTTGTTCTCCATTCGTGCTCTTCCTACTTCTTCCTTCCCCATAACTGGAATAGCACTGGCCTTGACCCCTTATCCTTGGAGAGACAAAATGCAGCTTTGCCTGCACTGCCAGGAAGCCCCAGATTCCCTTAGAGCACAGGCATCTGCAGTCCCAGGGAGCACCGGTGCCACTAGAGTAGGTGATGCCCTACGTAAGCACACTGATGAGTGATTTTGTAAGAATTATTGCTACAGAGGTGTGTGACCAACTTAAAGTGGAAAAAAATGCTTCACACAAGCACTGTCCCCTATTGTGTGGCTACAGTTTTATTATAGCGTAACTTTCATCACCATTCAATCAATCTCCAACTAAGCAAAGGTCTACCAACCCCAGGATTCCTTAGTGATGTCTTGGAACAAATAAGGATTAGGTCCGATATCAGTCAGTACACTTAAGTTCACTATCACATTCTGTGTTTATATATATGGAAAAGGAAACATTGAGTGAAACTCTGAGCAGGCCTGTCAGGAAACAAAACCACTCCATTTAATTCTTAGGTAAGAGATACTTCCTAGGGACCAGCAGCATTTTTAGCTCCTCACTGAGCTCTCTAAGTGTATCTCCTTCCTAGTGTGAAAGCCCATTGATTCCCCTCTCTGGGGTCAGATTCTAGTCACACACAAACCCTTGCATAATCATTCCTTCCCATTTTAAGTTCCACACATGAGAAACTGTTAAGAAGTAAACAAAGAAAACAACAAAAACCTTCCTAAAATAAAGTGCAGCTTAAATGTAACCGTAGGAACAAGGAAGAATTCAAAGTATTTTAAATTAAAATTTACTTGTGCCTTCTCTGTCTGAATTCTAACCTCCCATGAAGATGCAGCAGCAGGTCTAGCTGCACGTCAGCCTGTTCCCAGCTAGAAACTACCCAAGGGAGCACCATTTCACCTGCGGAGAGTTCTTCCCGCTCCCTATTTACTGCGTTGTTTTTTTTAATCCCTTAATCCAAAACTAGTTTAAGTGTGATCCAGTGGAGACTTCTGGAGCTAGCTCTCCCCCTGGTACTAGGTACCATTCCTTGTAGTGTTCATTTATGGATGCTCTTGGTCTTGTTTTTGTCCCCTTATTTTTTTTTAATCCTTCACAGACAGAACATAATCTGAGGATATATGGCATCCAAAACATCACAGAGTAGCTCCAAATCTCACACTAAAGAGATGAAAATTTCTGAATAGTACCATCCTGAAATGGCTTGGTGAAGCAAAGTGCCTGCAACAACTTCAGTGCAGGAATGTACTGGGAAATTTAAAGGCAGTGGCTGCTCTTTATCACCTCAGTGTAGGGAACCACTCAGGATGAGCACAGCTCATCTGACAGAAGCGGTTTTGCAGGTAGTTCAAACTGCCGTGCAGGACTGTAAGGCACAAGAGAATCATTTGAAAGAAGAGAGAATTAATTGTACAGTTGGTATTAGCATATGGATGAAACATTGCTTTAAAAGTTCAAACAGCAACTGTCAGCTGAACAAAGTTGGCAGAAGAGTAACAAATGAGTTTTGCAATTGTGCTATTTTTACTATGTAATACCAATACTGTATAAAAGAACAAATGTTGTGTATAAGTTCAATGCCAAACCTAAACCATTGCTAACAGTGTTGTTATGATGCAATTAAAATGTCACCATCATTATTTGCTGAAAAGGATTTTATCCCCTTCCCCAAGCAAGTGTTTTCGTTACTGGAGTTTTACTAGGCATGTTTGTGAGAAAGAAAGGTGAAGGAATAACCCAACTCAAATATTTAAAAACATTTAACCGTTCTGGCTCATTGACAACTGTATGCTCTCCCTGTGATTTTTTAAGAGCTGCTGACGCCTCATGGAAAAAACTCTGAAAAACATATTATTGAAAAACAATTTTGCCAATGTGTCATATTTTCTGTCGTATCCCTTCTCTAGCTTTTCACTAGTAGAAGAATCCACACGAAAACAGAACCTTGATTCTTTAGGTAGACAGAATTTGGATCTGAGCTCTGCCAAAGCATGTGGGTGTTTGGATCATGTCCACTAAAGACATTTAACTTCAGATCCAGGTTCAATCTTCAAAGCTCACAAGAAGTGCTGAGATCCAGGATTTTGTTCTGACCCACCCCTGTTACTAAGAAGTTATCTGCTGTCTGTCCTGTCTGTTAAGCTATAGGCTTCTGCTAAGGATCTCATAGGTGGCTACTGATGTCAACATTTGCTGCCAAATTACAAACATCAAGCACTACTGAATATCTGAGAAGGACAGAGAGCCTGAAAAATTAAGGGGGGGAGGAGGGTGGGTGGAATAAAAGGAATTTTCTCTGGTAGTACAATTGTCTTGAAATAACATAGACTTGGTTTGTGTCTCACACTGGCATAACTTTTGGACTTCAGTGAAATCACAGTGACTGAGTACAAACAAAAACCACAGTCTGTATGAAGCTGAAGGGGTTTTTTTTCACATTCAGTGTGTTGAAACAACACATTCCAGCCCAGACACAGAAGCTCCTGCTGCCTTGTAAGCACAGAAAACAGGTTCACCCCAAATCTCCTACTCTGAAAATTTCTGTGAGTGGAGAAGGAGAGAAAGACAAACTTTTTCAGCTCAAAAAGGTGCCAAACTGGACATAATTTCAAAATAGAATCAAATTTCAGTATGGCTTTGGCTCTTTTCCTGATTTAGCTATGCTGGGCCGAGCAATGGAAACGCTGGGTAGATATCTTCCTTGGGAATGTGCAAGAGGGCATGCTTTTCATGTGACCATGCCCCTCTTTTTATCAAAACACTTCTTACTTTCACTGGCATTTACCCCAAGGACACTGAAGCAAAGTAAGAGAGGAAAACTAGCATGTGAACTGCCCATCTGCTCCAAGAAAAGCTTTTCATCAGTGGATTCACCAACGACTGGGATATCTGAGGATAACTGACAGAATTGTAAGGGCCCGGGGTTTGTGTTTTATCGTTGCCAAGTCATGGGACAAAACCCACAAATCTAGGAGAGGACTGCAAAACTAGAACTTTGTCAGGGGCAAGCTGACACCTACCATATGCATTGAGAGAAAGAAGAAAACAGCAACATTACATAAAGCAGCCTTCAGATTCCTGAAGTGCCATCCATCTGCCAACCTCTTATACTGTGTAGTATCACAGTTTTAGACAACTTGTCACACAGGCTTCAAAGGGCTACTTAATTTAACTAGAGAGAGATGAATTTGTTCACAGAACTCCGCTCTGAAGAACCAGTGACTAGCAGCAATTGCTAGATGAAATGGAAAAAAATTACCAGCAACTCTGCTTCTAGTTCTCCACTGTCTTGTGCTTCATGTGGTCATTTACATCTGGGCAAAGTGAATGTGTAACACTTCCAAACCACAGAAGCAGTAATTTAAACTCACTTCCACAGCATTAGGCAGAAGACTGAAGAATCAGGCCCTCTCTTACAAGCAAGATGTCCCTGACAATGAATGATGAGTAAAATACAGGCTGTGTAATTCCACTTGTTTTGGAAAGCAGTCAATTTAGAAAGGTTACCATAAGACAGCAGCAAAAATCTGCCCCTGAACTCCCAGCATCTCAAGCCATAGCCTTGTCAATAGTACACAGGGTGCAAAAGATTATGGCCAGCTCAGGCCATTAGTTTCCTTTCTGGGCAGGAATCCCAGCATAACAGATACTTATGCATATTCTGTCCTCATTTTATCTAATTACAAATATCTCTCTAGGGATGGGGAGGGGAGAATAGGTTTGGTCACACGATTTTAGGTCACTTATGCAAGGTCTTGCTGGGATGTGCATTGATCCAAGGACTGCTATAATATTTTAAAAGTTCCCAGAGTCCTATAGTAAGAAAAAAAAAAGAATATATGTATCATTTTTTCCTATTTATATGAGTTTGTGAAACTGACCAGTAGAAAAGACTTGAATTATGTACTGCTATAAATCACTAAGGAGCATATGGAAATGTTTAAAATGCAAGGACATTGATAAACGAACAATACCATGTTTTCCTGAACGTCATCTGTAAATACAGTCTTTCTTTCCTACATTACACCTAATATATGTATATTTGTGTGCCTGTGTACTACACACAGTTTTCTTTGAATAAGACCAATAACATTGGAGAAAAATGGAATCAGGTCATTTTTTAAAAAAAAATCAACTTTATGTAGCCCATTTGGATTTCTACTTAATGGTTGCAACTCTAGTGAAAGATGCAACATTGTTTCACACTGATGAAATCTTAAAAGCTACATTTAGGCATGATCTAAGTAAGTCAAACAACTTAATATTAAACAGAATTGCCCATGTTATCCCTAGATCAACATGGCCTAAGTCTTCTGCAGTCCAAGAATAGGTACAAAATTGTACAATAATCATCACCATCACAAAGTACTTCAAACCTGTTCCTTATGCATGGGAGGAAAGGACAGCAGAACTTTGGGAATTTCTTCTAGAGAAAAACACAAGAATTGTTTAAAACTCATTTGGAAAGACTGGAGAAGTTATTGTCTGAATAATTGCCTTGAAAAAGAACATCAGAATTAAACAGACACCATTCAGGAGCAGAAAATAGTAGTAACAGAATTTTAAAAATGGATCTTAAAGGTCAGGAAGTATAGGGAGAATTGCCAAAGTCAAGAGTTAGAACTTGCAAAAGCATTAAAAAATAGCAATATTCTTCAGGCATCAAAATAAAAGTGATCAAAGAAAGTTCAGCTGTTTTGCCATTAGAATGGTACATAGATTAAATGCAATATAGGTACAAGCCAAGAACTACAGGAATGCTGTGCTTCACTGGAATGACTGATGTGGAAGCCACAATGACATTTGTGCAGTCACAGCATAAATTCTGGATGATCTCTGCCCAAGAACTCAGACATGAAACCATACATCTACTAGCAACTTCTTTAAACAGATACTGCAAATCATGGTTGCTACTGTATTACCAGAGTATAACAATCAAAACAAGATATTCATTGTTAACTCATAGAACACAAGCCTTGCGAATTATTTCAGTAAGGCTAACTGAGCTACTGTTTGCTCACGTGCAGTTTTTAAAGTGCGAAACGATCAAGAACAGCCTTGAACAAGGAAACTACAAAGATGCAAGATTGATACCTTGTGACAGAGGAACTTGACATCTTGCTTCCATAAGATACTTCTTAGCTATTTGGACTTCTAGAGAATGTTTCATGCAGTAGTATATGAGAAATTACTGAAAATGGAGAAGATGAGGATTATTAAGAGAACAGTGAGATGACTGAAAAACTACAGAAAGGGGGTTGGACACAGAGACAGTAACTGGCTGATGGGAGGTTACTTCTGGAGTTTTGGAAAGCATCGGTCTGGGAGCTGAAATCAGTATTTCCATTAATGACCTTGGCACAAAAAGTGTGTGTGTTGAGAAAAGTTAGTCTCTTACACAAGCTGAAGGGACACCAAGGAAATTAAAAGCATCAGACAAGAAGAATTAGATGGAGTGAATTCAGTATAAATTTCACTTAATAACTTGCAGATCATCATCTCAACAACAGCTGAAAGGACAGAAGAAGAAACGTAACAATATCAGTCTACCACAGGATAACTATGAACCAGCAGCACTATACAACCACAAACAAGGTTTTCCCAGAAGAGGTAAAAAATACTTATTGTAGAGGGCAAAACATCACCTGGAACAAAGTACAACTCTGTCTACTCACACTCAAGAAAGCTGAATGCAAGTAATCCAAGCTGGAGTAGAGACAACAAAGACAATAAATACTTCAGTGACCAAAGGAAAGGAAAAGATAGCACAGACAGTTTAGTATATCAAAACAAAGACTGACAGGGCTTATAATAGTGTTTCACAAATGTACAAGTCATAGTGGAGAGGAAGACATGGAGGGAGCAATAGTATTTAAACTAACAACTCCATGCTGGCACCAGAACAAATGGGAATAAACTGGTCACAAGTAGGGCTAGGCTAGGGATTAAAATGCTATTTCCAGCCACCAGAGCAGTGGGTTCTGGAACCCTCCCAAGAGGAGTAATGGGAACAAGCAGTCCAAGTGGGGATTTAAGACAAGGACTTTTCAGTTTATGAAAGAGATTATCTAACATGGTACCAGAGGACTGGACATGAGACCCATGAACCCTCTTTTAAACCTACATTTCCATTAACTGAGCCACTGTGGCCAATTTGGTCTTTGTCTTCTTTGTCTGAAAGTGCCCACACAGGACCCAATTAGTGCCAACTAGGATGGCAGCCTTTATGATATAGGTACCTATAGAAACAGAACCAGGCTCACCATATGCTCAACACAAAAAGCATAGACTCCTGCTTTAATAGGCACTCTAGCCCAACCTGACCTTTGATCATGACACAACACGCAAGGAAATCATGTTCAAGCCACTCATGGCCCCTCAGGTGCTTTGCCAAGGAACCACTAGTGCCGGCATACAAACCGTTCTTCCAGCGGTGGGTGCGGAACTCCCTTCAAAGGTAGTCTATATCAAACCCCAGGGCTGAGCATCTCCCAGACACTCCAGCCTCTGAGAACTCACTACTCTTTCATGAAATCCTGTTAGCCAAGTACTCAGAGGAGAACTCTGCACTGCAGGTGCTGCCTGGAACAACCACGCAAGAACTACCGGCTAGCTTAACAAGGCCTTTTGGACAAGCAAAATTAAAACCCAAGGGAGGCAAAATGACAGAAAGCAAAAGAAATATCCAGGTTTAGCAGAATCTCCTCATACTAAGACTGAAATTTTCATGCAGCTTCGGGCCCTGTTGTAAAAAGTAGTACTTATAAAGACAAAAGCAATAGGTCAAACTTCTACAGTTCTGAAAATAGATGCATTGGAGGGAAAAAACCTGACAGGTCCTGATTGATAACCATGCTTGAGGGAAGCTGCTCGAGGAAAACCGCTGCAGCAAAGGCTGCAGGGAGTTACTGCTTCAAAACCCTGCTGCGGCAGAAAAGGCACATGTGGCTGCTAGAGCAGGAGATGGACATGGTTAATTGACTGGGAAAGTTTAGCAGAGATGAAATTAATGCAAAGAGCTCAGAGCCCAGGCGTGCAATTCTGTTACCAAGGGAAGGAACCATTCGGCTGGAATTGCAATCCATTTTCAGGTCAGAGCCTTTCCCAAAGGCAGAGTGCTCACCCCTCATCTGCTCCTCTTCTTCTCGTCTGAGGGGTGCATGGAGGAGAATGGAGCTGGAAACAGCAGCCTGGGAAATATATTGTCCTTCAAGGGCCAGCCATGTTTCAACTTTGCATGGTGAAGTGTGTTTTGCAGTGAGGAATTCAGAAGATGTGTCAGGAGACAGCCTCTTCTAGGCCTAGAAGTTCGTGGATAAGTTAGTCGTGGAAACAAAACTAGAAAGTTAATAATAGGGGAGAAGGGAATTTGCTTTCAGATCTACTCAGCAGAATGAGCACCTGAACCAGATATGTTTGCAATCTGGTCAGATGAGAATGCCAAGAGTTAGTTACTGTGGAATCACAGCAACAGCGCAAAAATATATATTCAAACAATTATTTTTTTAAAGTAAAGCTGACTGCAGAAGAAGATAGGAAAGATACAAACATAAACTACAGACCAGATGACACAGATGATCTTACGCAGTGATGTGCTGCCAACATTTTGATAAGTAGCACCCACGACTATATTCCTTTCAGCTGGTGTCTCATTTTCCTCAGTAAGGGAGGACTAGAACTGGGAACTTCTTAATTTCCTCTGCCATTTTAACAAAGGGGATTTAAATACACATATTTACAAGTAGCCACATAAAACTGTTCTCACACCAACGACTTCGAAATCATACTGAACAGACTGTTGCACAGCATTTATGTTTTGAATTGCAAAGTACTTGCCACTTGGTTCATTTCCACAGTAAAGTCTTTGCATCCCAAAAATGCCTTTATCAGCTCTGGGCATAAATCACTGCCATTAGAGATGGTTTAACAATAACTTTTGGTGAACTTCTTCCATCAGAACTAGGCAGACAGTCTTAACTCACTTTTCCACTCCTCAGTTTGGTCATGAAAGTGCCACCAAGGAAGGATTCCCACTCACCTTCAGCACATCACTCTTACACTAACACTCAACCCTAAAAGCAAAGCAGTCTTGAGTCAATGGATGATGGTGTGACTAGTGTGACCATCACCAAGTCAGACAGTGCATGCCATTCTTCCCACAGAAGAATGGAGGAAATTACACCACAAAAGGGACTATGATGCTTAATTAAAGCGTGATTATATAAAGTATTTTTCTGGCACAAAAGCGCCATATACCCAACATTACAAATAACATACTTTTTTTAATTCTTTCATGCTGGAATCTCCTGAAATCCTCACTGTAGGATATGTAAAGAGGAAATTCCAGATGGGAGAAATTTCATATAGCTGCTTTCCGCTCAGTTTGAAGAAGTCTCACTCGGTAGAGCTACTCACAGCAGGCCAAGGCAGACTTTTGCAAGTAAAGAGAGACTCTCCTTTAGAATTGTATTCATATATAAGTCAACTGCATTTTAGCAACATTCAGGCTAGTCAGGCTGAGTAGAGAAATCACTAGAGTTAAACTGGACTGTGACAATGAGTTCATGACTTATCTATGTCATAAAACAAGTCAGGGGGCAGATTTAATTTAGTAGGCGTTTGTCTGCCATGCTGCAACCACAAAACAAAGCTGCCTCTCCCTGTGCATAGAGGCAAGTCACTGAAACGAGTCTTGCTCCAAGACAGCCCAAAAATGCATCACTTCATACTCCCCATCCATGCATCACCTCATAATCCCCATCCTCCTCCAAAACACTCAGGTAGATCATAGAGAGTCAATCCTTCCAGTCCAGAAGCTATTAAAGACTCTCTTCCTCATCCTGTATGAGGGACCTGAAACAAACCTTTCATTTTGGGAAATGACTCAGGAAGAGCACGTGAGGAAGCAGAGCGACAAACAACACATAAGGTGGATATAAATCCAGATAAAGTATTATAATCATTAAAGGGTTGCTGCTCCCTGAAGGTTGGCAAAACGAAGAGAGTTAATTAAAAGCAATCTCCACACAGTGCTGAGCCAGCCTGCCCTGATAAATCAGCAGGCAGGACTGCGCTCATAGAGGTCAATGGGGGAAAGAGGTTGGGAGGCAGGGGAAAGCAAGGAGAAGATAAAACATTTAGCTGAGACTACTGACAAAAACAAATTGGATCTGGTGACAGAAAATGGGGAAGAGTTTTCCACGTATTTCCCCCAACGACATTATTTTGTTAGATTTCGACCTCAGGAATGCCTGTTTGCCACCATCATAATGCCAGTAACCTGACTGAGTTCCCATTCATTTGTATCAGCACAGGAGGAGAGAGAAGCGAGAAGCCTTTGGGGCCCCATCCTGCCTGGGGAGGTATTATCATCACTTTCATCCACGTGCCATTAGATCACTGAAGGGTAACATCATCAACGTTAACAGAAACATCAGTTTTGAAGAAGCATATCCTAAAAATTAAAGGATCAGTCAGATATGACAAAGCAGTAGAAGTTCCCATCACTAACCCTCACCCATCATGTCTCACATACCTCTTAACTTGTACTACCCCAGCTATAAAAGGTACTAATCTCTGAATTAAAATTGTGATCCTGATTTAATCCACATTTCCCATCAATAGGTTTATGTTAATGAACTGAAAACTTTGAGAATAAACAATCCATAGAAAACACAAAAACCTACAGTCTTCAAAGCAGCTTTTAGTAGTTCAGAAAAGAAAGGCAAAAGCAATCAGAGTAAGCTTGTAGATACAAGTGGGTTCATGATATGATTTCTGATACTGGACACTGGGTAGTGATTTTTCTGAACACTCAGGAGAGCAGCCTCATACACTACGCCCACCAAAGGAGTTCAGTGGTAAAATAGCTTTATGAACCACTGTTTCCACTATTCCTTATTCAAACTGCACAGGGTTTAAAGTAATCATTAACATAAAATATATTTGTCTCCATCATTGACTAAACACAGTCTTTCAGGAAACAATATTGAGATCAAAATACTTGAACAGTCACAAATCCATGGATTACTTTCTTCAAAACTGTTCTTGAAATGGAAATGGAATGAAAATACAGACACTATTTTTCCCTTGAAGAAATAATACTAACTTTGTGTCTCCACTTAAGTTTCTTTTCCAGTGTTCACTGGATGGTGAATTATCTGGGCTATAACTCCAGCCACTTTCATTTTTCTCCTAACTCTGTGACTAGTCATGTTAGGTTGTAGATCCACAGGAATACTAGAAACTCCAAAGTTCCTAGAACCAGACCAAAAACTTCACAGCCCTGTGACACAAAGCACTGAACTGGTGTTCACTTACTCTTCCAAAACATGAAAAGCACCCAAAACATTTTCAAGAGGGAATTTTGTTCCAACAGCCATAATCTATCTTCCTGTGGCTCTCATGAAGCCAACTCAAAGCATAAAAGCAGCATAAGCACTGTACTTTGCATTTTGGCAGAAGTAGCATGCCCGCATCTGATCAGATCAAATCAGCCCTGCCAGATGATGCGGTAGGGCAGGCTGGAATTAACCAACTCAGGGCATGGCCTTATTTCACTGCTCTGCACCTGATTTTCTTTGCATCATCCAACCTACTTAGATTTTTGAGAACTAAAAGGCAGGAAGCATTAAACCATGTGTTGGTAGAAAATTTAGCACAATGTCTTAACAAAGGCTTTGTATCTTGTGTCACAAGCAGGAATGTGAGAAAAAACAAGGGGGAGAAACTATAAGTTACATAGAGTTCCTTTCTTTTGCATACTAAAATTTCATATATGTTACAGCATTCATGAAAATTATCAGAAAGCAAGTAGAGAGTATCAGACCAATAGAACTCATGGCTTTCTGTGAATAGAGAGATGATCCTCAGGTTGGATCAGTTCTGTCACAACAGACTGTGACGTTAAATATCACTTCCAGCCTTTCTCATCAGAAGAACATGGATGTAGTCAGTGTCCCCATCAACACCTGAGCAGGAGACTCTCTCCCAGCTACAGCTCAGCAGAACATGAAATTAATGCATCAGGATTTGGCAAACACACGCTGCTGATCACAGCCACCTCGTGCACACTCATCAGTACCCGTCCCTACCCTGCTCTTGCTGCTCCACTGGCTCCCTGTGAAGCTTCCCCTCAGACAAGGCTGGAGTGCCAGTAAAACCTTCCATGCAGCTGGAATCGTAACTGTGACCGCACCAGGCTCACGCAGGTAACCTGAAAACTGAGACACATGCTGACATACTCCGGCTATTCTCATACTGGAGAGGATGGCAGTGTGGGAAGGATATTTGCCAGCAGCCATTGAGACACTGCATTATTCTTTTCTGAGACATCTGCTGGGAATCTGTGGTTAAAATATGCTCTGCTGGGAAATAAACCATATATAACAATTTTTTTTAAAGTATCATGCTTCTAATAATCCAGGCTAATAAAGATAATTAAGGATTTTAAATTTTTGGTATTCAAGCACTCACTTATGATATTTGCATTACATGTCACTCAGTTTGGACAATAAAAACACACTGTGCAGCTCTCTTCTTTCTTTTGAAATAAGAAAGAAGAAAAGAAAACCTCTTTCTGCTTCTCATGTACTAGTCTAGCATATATGGGTTTCTTCCACAAATTCTAGAGAAGTTTTAAAAAAAAGAAAGAAGCACTTCCATCTGAAAATTTTTGTTTCTAAAAAAGAAAAGTATTCTAAAAGTATGATTCCTTTTAGATTGTGTTGATGAGATAACTTTCCTTTTAAGAAACAAACCAGTGCAAAAACTGAGACCTCCGCAAAGGAAGTGATTAACACTCCTCAGTCTCTGCATCCTGGGCAAAATTGCCAGGCAAAGCCAGAAGAGCAGTACAGTCCTAATGAAGCCCTCAGAACAGGCCTCAAGCAACGTTGCCTTGGTGCTGCTTGTCTGCACATGGGAGTATGTCACCCCAGACAGGGAAACCTCAGATCAGAGGTTGGTCTCTCCAAGGGAAAAAAACATCAACTCCCGGAACAGATTCATTCCACTCCTACAAGTCCTCAGGGATAAACAATACAGGAATGGTTCTTGCTCAAGGCAACATCACGTACAGACAACACAGTGATGAGCCCAGAATAAATACCAAGATTGTAAAATTGATCTACTGAGCAAAGAAATTCAGCTCTGACATGAAAGACAAACCAAAGTGAGAAAATTCCAGATATGGCAAATTACAATCCTAAAGGAAGGTTTATTTGCAGCCAATGGGGACTTTGGAATGCCTCATTTCAGGACAGCAGAGGCACAGCCAACTGTTGTAAGCTGCTGAAGACAGATATACAAGATGGACAAAGTCTGCTCTTGAGAGCAACCTTCAAACATCACGCTTCCAGTTTTAGGAAAGCAGAGGAAGAAATCAATTTTCATTAGGCTCCACAAAGGATGAACCACATTACCTTCCCCATGACTCAGACTGACACAGATCCCCACTTTGCTTTGTGTACCTTACTTCTGTGTAAAGTATTCCCACTCAGACACAGTGAATCCTGTCTAATGGGTGTCATGCATCCAGCCCATTGGACATGTGCTTAACTTGAAATTATAACACCGTCCAAAAAAGTCATACCTTTGGGCCTCTGTAACACAACCCAGACAGTTCAATATTGCTTTCACACACCACAAATATGTTTTAAAAACTTTTTCTTCAGTGGCAATTTTGAGATACAACCTCCAACCATGCACACAACTAGACAGTGTGAAAGACTGAAAGACCAACAAAACAAAATTACAAAAGCACTGCAACAACTAATCATGCATAAATGACTGGTGGAACCAGACATAACACTGTAACAAGCAACATGCCATTTATTAGAGCCTCTCATATTCAAAACCAGTGTAACCTCATGTCTTCTTAACCTGCCTTTTCTGCCTTCCAATGACTTTCGCTTTACACTTATATTTCCCTATGTAAACACAGTAACATTCACCCCCTCTTTTCTCTGAAAGCGGCTGCTGAGATCCTAGAAAATATGGTTTTCATGTGGACAACAGTTTTGATTTGAAGTGTGTCACACTACAGCTCCTTTATGTTTTTGAGTAACATCAGAGCCACACTGGAATTGCTGTAGAGATTTTGGTACATGGTTTAATGTGCCCAACAAACCCTGTTCTGTCAAGCAGAAGAAAATTCCCTTCTGCAAGGCCACATTAAAATCACCTCCACATCACTTGTAAACACTGAACTGGCAACCTAACTGTCTGTCTATTTTATTGCTTCCACCTGCTGAAAGCAGCACTAAACATTACACTTTCACTTTAATATTAAAAATCCGCAACCAGATGCTTATGCAACAACATTCAAAAAAAAGAAATCAGTCTTCATCAACACTTAATCAGGACATAGGGATGTGTAATGGGATACAGGACCTTCCAGTTAAGAGTCCCCAGCCTGAGTTCAAGCCAGAGTAATCACTAATGAAATACTCTTACCATACAAGACCCCAAGACCCACGCTGGTCTCTTGCCAATGTGAAACAGGATGCGAACACAAACCACTTCTTCACAGGTGTCTCATGACACAGAATTCATCATCACAAGGAAGGTCATTTGGCAGCCCAGAGGTCAGAGTCAAGGCAATTTTATCTGAGAAGGTACGGCAATTGAAAACCCAACTGCTGCTGTGTGTTTGCAGTGGGAATGCAGGGACAGAACAGGCCTGGTAGATCAGCTCTAGCACTGTGCACAAAAATCTGCGATGATCTGTTCCCTGAACACCTGGCAGAGAATAAGTGTCCCCAAGCACGTCAAAGTTATCCAACAATGCAGTCAGCATGTAAGTGAGCTAGCCTACAGCTGAGCCTGAGTTAGCTTCTTTTGTCCCAGAGGCTGTCCTGAGCAAAAGGGAGAGCACCAGCACTGCTGAACTACTGGAAGGCAACAGCCCCTCTGGTGAGCGTCCAGGCAGAGCGCTATATGGCATAAGGTATCTCACATGCTGAAATGGCAACAACCTAGCCTATGTTCCACTTAGTGTGTTTAATTGACTACCTGAAATAAAAGTCATTCGTGGGAGTAAAGACAGAGAAGGGGTGGGAGGAAACCAGCTCTGCTTCTAGACAAGACTGTGTAAATTACAAGGTCTTAATTACATTAAATGCACTATGGTACCATATGCACATCACTAATAAGGCAGAGATGGAGGAAATGGGACTAAATGCTAAAACTGAAAGTTAAATGCCTGCATTCTAGACTTCATCTTTTAGAGACATTCTGAACCACTGTGTCCTAGTTTAGCCATCCATAAAACAAAGGCAATAATACTTTCTTCACAGGGGCGTTGAGAGGTTTAATTAATTAATGTTTGCAAAGTCCACTGAGATTTCTGACTGACATTTGAAGTAATTCAGAATACTTTTTAAATGCATTTGTTTCTTCTACTGCACCACTCAAATGTCTTCATATTAAAATATCCAAAGGAGAAGAAGATGGAAGCAAAAAATATGGAGATACATACACAAACTAGTGGGGAAAAAAAACAACAACAAATTCAGCACTTCAAATCCACTGCTGTCCCATCAAAGCTGTCAGAATACTGCCGTTTCTACAGATGAAGAAGCATGTGTTTGTCCAAACACCTGCCACCTTTACCTTGCAGATCTGTTAAACTTAGATCTCACATTTTTTTGTCTGTAGCACCATGTTGGTAAACAAGCCAATAAACGGCAGAAATAACAGGCAGTCACATCAGATTGATTGGCTCACCAGAGGAAGTGAAAGGGAGAAGAGCAAAGGGATGAAAGCACCCAAAGAGAACCAGAAAGTGATAAGAAGAGAGCGCTGGACAGAGAAAGAGGCAAGTTGAGTAAGGAGAAGCCAATCGTCAATAAGGGACTCCATGCACTGGGCTATTCAATGAAATGCATTCCCACAGATGCTCAGGTACTGGAAGACATTATTCAGAGAGACTAGTCTAGCATGAACAAGGCCACATGCGTGTCCAAGTGCCAGAGACAAACTGAATATTGGACACTCTTAAACGCACAAGCACACACGAGGAGCTGCTTGATACCTGAGCTGGGATTTCTCAATCCCTACATTGTCCCCCATCTCGGAGCAAAACCTTTGTGTGGCCGGTTTCTGTAGGGGGCGTTTGTGGGTTCTGAGATACAATCAAAACGCAGACAGAGGAAATGCAAATGTCATTCAGCTCCCGTTCATTGTCAGGAAGGACACATGAGGATAAAACACTGTGCACTGCATCCCTCCCCTATTATGTGTCCTACTGCTTTTGTCCTAATTTATCCCATGCATAATTTATTTACATATGTATTGTTTCCCGATCAGCAACTTTAAAGAATAAGTGAAAATAATAAAATGTTTTATTAAACAAGTTGTCAACAAAATTGCAGATGGTGTCAGACAGGCAGTACCAATTCTGCTTCCTCTACATAGCCTTAGCACTTGAGGCACACAGAGAAAAGCGAACCCAGCACTTGATGTCTATTGTTTCCTCCTCTCACACCCCCCAGGGGCGAGGGGAGGAGAAGGGATCTAATTATAAATGGCCTCATCCTGTCCTCCCCGACTTTAGCAGCAGCGGGATCGGGCCCCGATTCATTTCGGCACAAGCAGCCCTTCGGCAGGATCCGCCGCGACTGCTGGGAGCCCCACGGTGGCACGAAGTGCGATGCTAGGCGGCAAGGTCCCGTCCGCCGGCGGGGCGGGGGCCGGGGCCGCCAGCCGTGCTCCCGTGGCCGTGGCCGCTCCCCGGAGCTCCCCGCCTCCCATCCGCCGCCCCCAGAGGCCACCGAGCCCGGGCTTCCCCGCTACCGGCAGTAGCCGCGAACGGCGCACACATCCGCCGCTGCTCCGTGCCCAGGTGCGGAGCCGGGCGGTGCGACCCCGGGGTGCGCTGCCGGCGCCCGGGCAGCGCCCGGCGGTCGAAAGGGGCACGGGGAGGAATCGCTCTCGCCTGCACAAGCGTCAAACCTGCCGTCGAACCGGGGGGGCACGCTGCCTCTTCCGCGCGGTTTTCAGAGCGCGTTCAGTCCTCGCCACCCACCCACGAGGACACTCGGACTTCTTTGATTAACCCCCTGCAACTGCGCTCCCCTCTCCCCGAGGATTTTTATACCCGAGAGGGCGAGTAAATGAAAGCAAAGGTTTTTCTGTCAGGACGGAGCAGGAGAGCTGATAAACATGTCAGCACCCCTTCCCAGCTCGAGGCTTTCCTTTCCCTCCGGATCGCAGAGAGACAGCGGCAGAAATCCCTGGAAAAACCTCCAAGCGTTTTTCCAACTCCAGCCGGAGAGACTCGAGTAGGAAAAAAA